>JACEIK010002639.1:91635-149389 GCA_018107945.1 Datura stramonium
TTATCAGGTTTCAGTTTCCAGGATTCCAGGTTGTTACCATTCCTTATTCCTGGTTTAGTTATCTTGAGTTCAGTTATGTTATAGTAAGTTGATATCAATTGCAGGTTGCAGATTTCCAGGTTATATTTATCCTTTACGTGTTTATGTGCTAAGTTAGTTATTACATGATTTTTATCTCATGGTTACAGTTTCAGCTTTACATACCAGTACATTTCATTCATACGGACGTCCCCTTGCTTTGGGACCTGCATTCATGCCGCAGGTGCAGGTAGAGGTTAGGATGGCCATTTGAGTAGCAGTTCGTGAGATCAACAGATGGTTGGTTTGGTCCTTTCTTCCTAGAGCTAGGGCCTAGTTATTTATGTTTGAGTTTTGAGATACGGTTATAGGTAGGTCGGAGCCTTGTTCCGACAATCAGTCAGTTTACTCTTTAGAGGCTTTGTGGACTTGGTGTGTACGGTGTTATTCAGTTTGTGGCCTTGTCGGGTTATTGTTGCTTGGTTTAGCACACTAATTTCCTTGGTTTCATTTAAATTGTTTACCTTGTATTGTTGAGACATTATGGGTCCAGTTTGTGCTCCAGTTGATTGTGATAGGTGGCCTGGACGGCCTAAGTGTTATAGTTACAGATATCATATAGTCGGCTTCTCGATCAATCATGAATCGAGTGGCAGTTGTGCTCTACCCCAGTTTTGGGGCGTGACAGGATAGCTCGGTCGGGAACTTTAGGAAGACAATCTGGTAATGCCAGAAGTGGCAGGAGCTATTCGCCTACCACCAACGGTAGGGAATGCAGTTCTTCATGTCACAAGCACTATGCTGCACTTATTACAAATGAAGGGGCTCTTTGGCGGAAAGCCAAGTGAAGATGCGAATCGACATCTGAGAAACTTCTTGGAAATTTACTAACCATTCAATATCACCAATATCAGTCAAGAGTCCATCAGGTTGAGACTCTTTCCCTTTTCATTGACATGAGAGGCGATGATTTGGCTAGAAGAACTCCCTCCGGGATGTATTACTTCATGGAAAGAGTTAACGAAAGCCTTTTTAGACCGTTTTTCCCCTCCATCAAAGATGCTTCAGCTGAGGGATGATATTACCAATTTCAGAAAAGAACCCGGAGAGCCTTTACATGAGGCATGGTTGAGGTTTAAGAAGAAAGTTGTTCTTTTCCAAAACTATGGATTACCGGATGGAGTACTTCTACAAAGCTTTTATGGGGCCCTTGATTTAATTAACAAATTGGTTGCCAATAACTTACCTGGTGGTTCCATCATGGACAAAACATATGGGTTGGCCAAATCCGTCCTAGATAGAATGACAAAGACCAATAGTTCTTGGCACATGAGAGAAACAAATATGTCCATTCATAAAGTTAGCTCAAGTGCATTGGCAGCGGAGTTGAGGAAAAGGGAGGAAGAGTGAGACGAGACTCTTGCTAAAATGATGACACAACTTGAATTGATGACAAAGCATGTAATGGGAGCAGGGCCAAAGGTGGTAAATTGTTATACCCTGGGAACCCAAGGATGAGACCCGGGAGTTAAACGGGGAAAAATTTGGAAAATATTGCAGCAGTGCAGGACGAGTCATTAGACGACTCGTGAGGAGACCGAACGAGTAGTCAGGTGGCTCGTGGGTAGGATGGACTGGGAAGAGGAGTTGAGGTCCCCACAGGCGTGGGAACGACTCGTGGTTAGCTACCACGAGTCATCACGTCAACCGTGGGATGATGTTGGGGATTAAATATGAGGTCTAACCAGTGTACTTAACGGATGGGACCCCACGAGTCGTGGTCAGTCCCAACGAATCATGACGTGGGTCGTGAGCAAGCCTATGGAATTTTAATTGAGGCTGAGGCAGTGTACTTGGCGGGAGACACGACGAGTCGTTGCACATCCTGACGAGTTGTCAGGTCACCCATTAGGGTCACCTGGCAGTTATTTTCTGTGAATTAGTAAGGGTCTTCTCATAATTTCCTAAACTCCTAAGGTCTAAACTATGTCGTTTTAAGGTCGGAATAAGGTCTTTTAAAGGGGGATAGTCCATGTTAAGCCTCATTTGTACATGAAAGAGTTAGAGAGGGGAGTAGAAGGTGATTGAAGTGTTCTCCCTCAATATTTTCCAAATTCCATCTTGGGATTTTAAGGGGAAATTATGAACCAAGTGTTCCCAGGTATGTAGGGTTTAGAATTGATGAATACTTTCAGACACATGCCCAAACTTTGGTTTAAATCATGAATTCTCCTATTCAAGTCTATGGGGTTTTACCCAAATGCATGAAAATGTGATTTCTCTTTATGAGTATGATTTAAATGAGTTTTAATTATGGAATTATGAATGATAGGCAAGTATTATATTATTTTCTTTAAAATCATGTTTCAATCTATTTAAATCTAAAATTCCCATTGATGAAAGTTCATGAAAGTTATGATTTATGATGAGTATTCAATATTTTTAGTTTATTGATGATGGAAAAGCATGATTTCAAGTTCCCATGTTTATGAGCATATTTTTTAAAAGAATTGAGTATGTTAAGGTATTGGGCAATACTCACATGTTGAAGAATTATTTACAAGTTATGAAATGAATTACATGATTTATCGATCTATGATTTCGGCCGATGAAAAGGGCCTTTGATTCTTTGCTAAGCATGTTTTAAAGGGAATCCATGATGATAAATGTTATATTATAGCCAATGAATCTTAATGCATTATGTTATTGATTAATGTACGAGCCTATATGCATGTTTTGGGAGCCGTGTCTAGCACCGAGTAGCCCCACATTCAAAGGACTACACTGGTGTCTCATAACCACGTGCCACCGTGGATTTGTAAATGATATGATGTATTGATAATGATCCCCTCAAATGTGATATCATGCCTAATGCACGACCCTCTCTTGGCAAGCCAAGGTCGGCTCTTCCCACTTGAGTGAGATACTTGGGGCATCATGAAAGGCTCTACCATGATGGTGTCGGTTATGACGAGTCCTCCCATTGTTCCGCAGGTTTTATGCATTGTTATATTTATGTTATTTTCTTATGTTATGTTTTGATCAAGTTTACATATGATTATTATAATGAATGATTTAGGAACGATTTAAAAGTCTTGAGCCTTATGTTTACTTACGAAGTTTATGATACAAGCATTATATCCTTCTCCTATGTTTATTTATGAGTTTACTTTACTTTTAAATGTCCGTTTTACTTACATTGCATACTTGGTACATTCCACGTACTGACTGCATACTTCCTATGCAGTATCATTTCATGATACACGGTCCGGATCTCAGGCGCATCCTCATCCTTAGTTCACCTCAGTTCTTCTTCCTTAAAAATCTTGAAATTCCATCTTGGGCTTTCAAGGGAAAATTAAGAACCAAGTGTTACCAGACATGTAGGGTTTAGAATGGGTGAATCCTTTCACACCCATGCCCAAAGTTCGTTTTAAATTATGAATTCTCCTATTCAAGTCTATGGGATTTTACACAAATGCATGAAAATGTGATTTCTCTTTATGGGTATGATGTAATTGAGTTTTAATTATGGAATTGTGAATGATGGGCAGGTCTTATATTATTTTCTTTTAAATCACGTTTTAAGCTATTTAAATCTAAAATGTCCATTGATGAAAGTTCATGAAAGTTATAATTTATGATGAGTATTCAATATTTTGAGTTTATTAATGATGGAAACACATGATTTCAAGTTCCCGTGTTTATGAGAATAGTTTTTTAAAATAATTGAGTATGTTAAGGTATTGGTCAATGCCCACATGTTGAAGTATGATTTACGATTTATGAAATGAATTACATGATTTATCGATCTATGGTATTGGCCGATGAAAAGGGCCTTTGATTCTTGGCTAAGCATGTTTTAAAGGGGATCCATGATGATAACTGTTATATTCTAGCAAATGAATCTTAATGCATGATGTTATTGATTTATGTATGAGCCTATATGCATGTTTTTGGGAGCCGTGTCTAGCACCCAGCAACCCAGTTTTCAAAGGACTATGCTGGTGTCTCATAACCATGTGCCACCATGGGTTTGTAAATGATATGATGTATTGATAATGACCCCTCAAATCTTAAGTCACGCCTAATGCATGACCCTCGCCTGGCAAGCCAGGGTCGGCTTTTCCCACTTGAGTAAGATAGTTGGGGCATCATGAAAGGATCTACCATGATGGTGTCGATTAAGACGAGTCCTCCCATTGTTCCACAAGTTTTATGCATTAGTTTATTTATGTTATTGGCTCAAGTTATGTTTTGATCAACTTTGCATACGATTATGATTATGAATGATTTATGAACGATTTGAAAGTCTTGAGCCTTATGTTTACTTACGAAGTTTATGATACAAGCATGATATCCTTCTTCTATGATTATTTATGAGTTTATTTTACTTTTAAATGTCCATTTTACTTACCTTGCAAACTCGGTACATTCCACATACTGACCACATACTTCCTATGCTGTATCGTTTCATGATAAAGGGTCCAGATCTCAAGCTCATCCTCATCCTTAGTTCACCTCAGTTCTAACTCTCAGCTATTGGTGAGTCCTCATGATCCGTGGGCCATTTGACAGACTTTCATGTTATTCATGTTTCAGTATTGGTCGGGTTAGTTGGGGATGTTGTCCCATCAACGTATCTTATGTTGTAGAGGCTTTCAAACAGGATGTAGAACTCAGCTTATGTAAATGCCCAGTACTTCCAGTTGTTATGCTGTGCTTACATTTACATTATGTTTTATGCTAAGTATTCTGCTTTATTAAATGAGATTAGATGTATGCATATGCCATGGGTCCACTTGGGATCTCTCGGGGTCCCTTGTCCCGTGTCTACAATCCGAGTGTACATTCGGGTCATGACGTAAATGCCATAGGAATGCAAGGTCCCTCACAATATGAAAGTGAGACGTCACTACCAAGATATGAAGAGGAATGCCAATATATGGATAGTCAGATTGGAGGTCCCAGGCCTGGGTTCTAGGAGAAAATCAAGGCCCACGGAGGCTAAGGGATAACAACCAAGGGTGGAGAAATCGTGAGCCATAAGGATGATGAAAAGGAATGACTGATGGGGAAATAGAGAGAAAAACCAAGACACTGATCGTTATCATCGGAGTTCAAACCATACATTCCCCCTCCAATGGACAGGAACCTCCACAATCAACCAGGTGTGAGTGACGCGGGCAACTCCAAAATTGAAGAGATGCTATCAAGAGTATTGAAAAAGGTTGAGTCAACCAAGAGCAGGGTGATAGAGTTAAGAGGGGAGGTGTTTAACCTCGCCCAAATAGTGAGTTCACATTCTGCGTCCATCAAGCATTTTGAGGCCCAAATGAATCCATTATCATGTAATACCTCGGGAAGGCCTAAGAATAGACCCGAGAGTTGAATTTGAAAAGTGCAGAAAACTAGCAAAAACATCACAGAACGGACCAGAGAATGACTCGTGGTATCAAACCATGAGTCGTTGTATGCTGTCGTTGGTTGGGGAAATAATGGTGGTAGTGGAGACAAGGAGGGGTATGACGACCCATTGTGGGATACAATGGGCCATCCTTTTGAGTCGTGGTTAGGGTCAGGATGGGAAGTAGTGTAAACAGTGGAAGACCCAACGACACGTTAGGATAAGCCACGGGTCATTGGTTGTGGTTGTTGTTGGAGGGTAAGAATTTCCAGTGTGGGTGACGGGTTCAAACCACGACTCGTTGGATGGAACCACGAGTCATGGTGAGGCTTGTGGTAGGAGGTTTAGTTTTTGTGATGAGAAAACAACAGACAGTATAACGAGTCATGGGTTGAAGGCACGGGTCATCCTGTCGACCCGTTGTTTGGATCCAAGACTATGTCATTCAGCAGCCCATTCAACGAGGGACACGACGGGTCGTTGGTGGTTCCCACGACCCGACGGTACCACTCATAGGTTCCATCCGACCACTTTTTAGGGCAGGTTCATTAAGGGTATTTTTGACTTTTTCACAATATGAGGCCCTAAAATGCGTTGTTTTGGCTTGGGAAAGCTGGGTCTTAAGAGAATGACCAATTCTAAACTCCCATTCATGCATGCAAGAACTTTGAGAGGTGATTCAAGGGGATATTTCATGTTTTTCACCTTAATTCCTTGAATTTCATTATTGGGCTTTTAAGGAGGGTTAGGAGTTGATAATCCCAGGTATGTAAGGTCTTCAATGGGTGGATTCTTCCACACCCATGATCCTTCTATATTAATTACTCAATATATATTTGAAGACTCATGGGGTTTTATATTCGGTTTGTATAAAATTTATTGATTTAATTATGGGTCTTGTGATTTTGAAACCCTATCATTATCTACTGATTTTGATCAACTTTTGAGCTCGAAATTGATATTAGTATGGCTGATTTCAAATTTCTAATCATTTAAACCCAATTATGCATGCCCATGATAAACCGATTTATGATCCATCGATCCATTGATGTTTTTGGTAAGTCTAGTATGTATTTTGAATTAAATCATGAATATATTATGTTATCTATTATTCTCTTGTGGAAATTTAAACTATATGCATGATCTACAAGTATGTATGTATTTTATTAAGCATGAATTATGTTTTGGCCTACTCACGGGCCTCAAGTCATGGCTACTTCTTATATGTTCAAGCATGTTTATGATTATCATAATTTAACTAGTCCATGGACTCATGTATGTATTATTATGAGCACTATATATGTTTTGGAAGTAGTATCGAACACTGAGTAGGTTCGGGGCACATGTTAAGCCCCGGATCTCATGAATTACGTTCCACCGTAGGTATGTTGGGACCCATTCATGTTTGTCCCTGGCCGAAATGGCCCTTTTATGTGAGATCACGCCCTTCACGGTTCCTACCCTTGGAAAGGTACGAACACCCTCCCGACTAGGGTTATATATCGGGCTTCATGTGTGCTCATATGTAGTATACCGGTTAAGAGAATCTCCCACTATTCCTCATGATTTATGCATGTTCATGATTATGTATATTAGTTCAAGTCATGTTCAATAGAGTTTTTTTTCTCTTATGATTATGATTACGATTGCATTATGAATGTTTTGAAAACCATGAGCCTTATGTTATATTACGATAATTATGTTATGAGCATGTTGTCCTACTCTTATGATCACTTATGAGTTTTATACATGATTTAAATGTCTGTTTTACTTACCTTGCATACGCAGTATATTCCACATATTGACCGCATATTTCTATGCCATATCGTCTCATGATACAAGTTCCAATTCTCAGGCTCGTCCTCACTCGTAGATAGATTCAGACTTACTCTAAGCGCACTTGGTGAGTCCTCATGTTTCAAGGGCTACATGTTCACACTCTACATTATTCCTTTAGTTTTGGATGTTAGATTAGTTGGGGAGTTGTCCCATCAATCCGCCTTTCATGTTTAGAGGCTTATCAGAGTAAAAAGTTGTATTCTGTCGTATTGTGTAAGTATTGTACTATTTTCCCTTATGTTATGTTATGATTGCGTTCTCTATGATATGTCTTCCGCTCATATGATTGAATTAAATGTATGCTTATGCCATTGGTCGACTTAGGGTCTCCTTGTCCCGTGTCTACAATCCGGGTGTACGTTTGGATCGTGACAAACTTGGTATTAGAGCCATAGGTTTATGTGTCCTAGGGAGTCTAAAACCCGCGTTAAGTAGAATCTATTTCATGGGTGTGAAGCACGCCACACTTATGATGAAGAGGCTACTAGACATTTAGGAAATGTTCCCTTCTTTCATAATCTATGTCGTGCGATGAACGTCCTTTACTCCTCTAATTCGTGCTATTTGCGTTTGCAGAATCATGCCTCCACGCCAAGTAAATGCCAGGAGGAACGGTAATGGTGATGATCATGAGGATGCCCATGATGGAGAGCATCAGCCAGCTCCACCCGTTCATGAGGAGCACGTACCAGAGCTAACCGCCCACACTTAGTTTAGGGCGGCGATCCAGATGTTGGCACAGGCCATGAAAGTTTAGGTCTAAAATCAGACTGTGGCCCATTATCCGCAAAATGGGAATGCGGCAGCTTCTAGGGTGAGGGACTTTTTGAGGATGAGCCCACTGGAGTTCACAGGGTTGAGGGTAGACGAGGACCCGCATGACTTTATTGAGGAAATTCTGAAGATCACCCATGTTATATCAGTGAATAATGGGGAATGTGTTGATTTGACCTCCTATCATCTCAAAGGGGTAGCACATATATGGTTCAAGCAATGGATAGGAGCTAGGACAGCGGGTGTAGGCCCGATAGGTTGGGATGAGTTCCACACCGCGTTCATGGATCGGTTCTTCCCTCGGGAGATGAGGGAGCTCAAGGAGGTTGAGTTTGTGAATTTGAAGCAGGGAAACATGTTAGTCTAGGAGTATGCTTTGGTGGCGGATCAACGGGCTTGGGTGAGCCGCTTTGTGCATGGAGTAGCAGATTACTAGGACAAGGATTTCCGGAATGCCATGCTACACCGAGAAATCAAGTTTACTCATATTGTATTATATGCCCAACAGATGGAGTCGGTCTATAGGAGGAAGAGAGAGGCCAAGAGGGCTAGGACCGACAACTATGGGGTTTCTCAGGCCAGGTCAGGAGGTGGATCACATCAACAATCCCAGCACAGCTCCACTACTCTAGCTCCATCATCGGATAACATGTTGTCCAGGTTTAGAGGTGACTAGAGGAGCAAGGCTCCAGGTTCAAGGGATCATGGTAGCATGCAGGTGGAGTGCACTTTCCCAGCTTGTGCGGGTTGTGGAAAAAATCAGCCCAGGAGGTGCCTGGTCGGTGTGGATGCTTGTTTTGGGTGTGGAAAACATGGGCACAAAATCAGAGATTTCCCTGCAGCCAGTTCTACCACTCCATCAGCACGACCATCTCAGCAGGGTGCCTCCACTAGTTTAGTAGGTGGTCAACGCCGAAACAGGTTTTATGCCCTAGTGCCTCGCCAGGAGCAGGAGGATTCGCCAGATGTGGTCAGGGGTATGTTGCAAGTCTTCCATATTGATGCTTATTCTTTGTTAGATCCAGGAGCAACCTTGTCTTTTGTGACCCCTTACATTGCTAGTAGTTTTGGAGTTAGTCCAGAAATTCTGTCAGAACCATTCTACGTATCTACTCCAGTCGGTGAATAAGTGGTATCTAGGCGGGTATATCGAGGTTGCCCCATTACAGTGTTACATAAAGTTACCTCCACGGACTTAATAAAATTGGCCATGACTAATTTTGACATCATTTTAGGCATGGATTGGTCGTTTGCATGTTATGCTTCAATTAATTGTAGGACCCGTGTAGTGGAATTTCGATTTTCGGGGGAGTCAGTTTTGGAATGGAAGGGTAATTCAATTGTACCAGTCGATTGGTTTATTTCATATCTTAAGGATAGAAAAATCATCTCTAAGGGTTGCATGTACCACCTAGTTAGGGTTAAGGATGTGGAGTATGAGGCCCCGACTATTCAGTCAATTCTACTGATGTGCAAGTATTCAGAGTTTTTTCCCGATGATTTACAAGTTGTTCCTCTGGAAAAGGAGACTGATTTCGGAATTGATCTACTACTCGATACACAGCCTATGTCTATCCCTCCTTACATGATGGCCCCAACCGAGTTAAAAGAGTTAAAGGAACAGTTGAAAGACTTGTTGGATAAGGGTTCCATTAGACCGAGCAAGTCTCCATGGGGCGCACTGGTTCTATTTGTTCGGAAGAAGGATGGATCCCTTTGAATGTATATTGATTATCGGCAACTTAATAAGGTCACAGTCAAGAACAAGTATCCCTTGCCTAGGATTGATGATTTATTTGATTAGCTCTAGGATGCCAAGTATTTCTCAAAGATATATCTCAGGTCTGGGTATCACCAGCTCAGAGTCCGAGAGAGCGATATCCCAAAGACAGCCTTCATGACCCGGTATGGACATTATGAGTTTTTAGTTATGTCATTTGGACTGATCAATTCTCCTGTAGCTTTTATGGATCTAATGAACACGGTATTCAAGGGATATTTGGACATGTTCGTGGTTGTGTTCATTGATGACATCCTTATCTACTCCCGGTGTGAGGAGGAGCATGCTGCTCATTTGAGAGTAGTGCTTCAGACCCTCAAGGATCGTTAGTTGTATGCAAAGTTTAGCAAGTCTTAATTTTTGCTGGACTCGGTGGCATTTCTGTGCCATGTGGTGTCGAGTGGGGGTATAAGGGTGGATTCTCAAAAAGTCGAAGCAGTGAAGAATTGGCCTAGATCGGTGAATCCTTCAGAAATTTGGAGTTTCTTGGGCCTAATGTGGTAATACCAAAAATTTGTTGAGGGTTTATCATCCATTGCGGCACCTTTGACCAGGTTGACTCAAAAAAAGGTGAAGTTCCAATGGTCAGAGGATTGTGAGAAAAGCTTCCAGGAATTGAAGACCCGACTCACTTCTGCACCAGTGTTGACTTTACCTAAGGGTATCGATGGCTTTATTTTATATTGTGATGCTTCGAGATTCGGACTGGGATGTGTGTTTATGCAGCGTGGGAAGGTAATAGCATATGCCTCTCGATAGTTAAAGGTTCACGAAAAGAATTACCTGACCCATGATCCTGAGTTGGATGCGGTGGTGTTTTAATTGAAGATATGGCGAAATTACTTGTATGGGGTCCATGTGGATGTATTTATGGATCACAAGAGCTTGCAATATGTGTTCACACAGAAGGACCTAAAACTTCGGCAACGGAGGTGGTTTGAATTGCTAAAGGACTACAATGTAAGAGTTCTTTACCACCCGAGCAAGGCTAATATGGTTGTGGATGCACTTAGTAGGTTATATATGGAGAGTGTGTCCTACGTGGATGAGGGAAAGAAGAAGTTGGTGAGAGATGTCCTCCGATTTGCAAGGTTGGGGGTTAGATTGATCAACTCGACCGATGGCGGCTTTGTTGTGCAGAATGGGTCAGAATTGTCCTTGGTGGTTGATGTCAAATTTAAACAAATAAAGATCCGGTTTTGAGGAAGCTAAAGGAAGCAGTGCAGAGTCAAAATATAGAGGTTTTCTCCCATGGGGGAGATGGTGTTCTAAGATATCAGGGTCGACTATGTGTCCCAAACGTTGATAATTTGAGGGTTTGAATATTCCAGGAGGCACATGGTACAAGATATTCCATCCATCTGGGATCCAGGAAGATGTATCGGGACTTGCAAGAAATCTATTGGTGGGATGGTATGAAGAAGGATATTGCAGAGTTCATAACCAAATGTCCAAACTGTCAGCAAGTGAAGGTTGAGCATTAAAGGCCGGGAGGTGTACTTCAGGATATTAGCATTCCTACTTGGAAGTGGAAAAAGATTAATATGGATTTTATTACAGGCCTACCTCGTAATCGCTGACACTATGATTCCATTTGGGTGGTGGTGGACAGATTAACAAAGGTTGTACATTTCCTACCGGTTAAGACCACAGATTCAGTGGATGATTATGCCAAGTTTTAATTCGGGAGTTTGTTCGACCTCATGGAGTGCCCTAGTCTATTATTTCAGATTAGGTACTCAGTTTACCTCCCAGTTCTGGCGGTCTTTTCAGAAGGGGCTTGGGACTCAGATTAAGCTCAGCACAGCATTCCATCCGCAAATGAATGGCTAGACGGAACGAACAACCCAGACTCTTGAGGATATGGCGAGGGCATGTGTTATGGATTTTAAAGGCAGTTGGGATGATCATTTTCCCTTAATCGAGCTTGCTTATAATAATAGCTATTACTCTAGTATCCAGATGGCACCATTCGAGGCTCTTTACGGGTGAAGGTATAGATCGCCCATCAAATGGTTTGAGGTTAGTGAGGCAGCCATGATTGGACTGAATTCGATTCATGAGGCCATGGTAAAGGTCCAGTTGATAAGAGACCAGTTAAAAACCACTCAGAGTCGTCAGAAATCTTATGCTGATGTAAGGAGAAGGGATTTGGAGTTTGATGTGGACGACTTGGTATTTCTAAAGGTATCTCCCATGAGGGAAGTCATGCGGTTCGGAAAGAAAGGGAAACTCAATTCCCGCTAAGTTTGTCCCTACCAGGTTATGAGAAGAGTTGTTATGGTGGCGTATGAGTTAGACTTGCCATCGGAGTTATCCTTAATTCATCCCATCTTTCATGTGTCGCTTTTGAAAAAGTGTTTGGGTGATCTAGCCTTGGTAGTCCTGGTAGATAGCATTGGGGTAAAAGACAGTCTCAATTATGAAGATATTCTCATTGAAATCTTGGATCATCATGTTCGAAGATTGAGAAACAAGGAAGTAGCTTAAGTTAAGGTTTTATGGAGAAATCAACATGTTGAGGGAGCTACATGGAAGCCGAAGCGGATATGATGGCGAGATACCCATATTTTTTCTCTACCGGCTCATTTCGACTTGAGGTATCAGTTCTACTCTATGATCCCATTTAGTTTTAATGTTCAGTTCATGTGTTCAAGTTTCTTTAATATGTATGAGTATGTATGTGAAGCATGAGATCAAATCAGCTACGTGGTTTGTTTAGGAGGTAGTCACTCCGTGAAAATTTCAGTTAAAATAGTTAGAATTTGAGTATGATAATTATATGTTTCTATTTGCTGCTTGTTTCCTACATTCGAGTATGAATGTTTCCAAAGGGAAGATATTGTAATACCCAGGGAAGGCCTAAGAATAGACCCGAGAGTTGAATACAAAAAGTGCAGAAAACTGGAAAAAACATCACAGAACAGACCACAGAATGACTCGTGGTATCAAACCACGATCGTTGTATGCTCTCGTCGGTTGGGGAAAAGATGGTGGCAATGGGACAACGAGAGGTATGAAGACCCATTGGGGGATACAACTGGACGTCCTTTTCAGTCGTGGTTAGGGTTAGATTGGGCAGTGTGTAAGCAATGGGAGACCCAATGACCCGTTGGGAGAAGCCATGGGTCATTGTTGTGGTCATTGTTGGAGGGTAAGAATATCTAGTGTGGGTGACGGGTTGAGACCACAACTCGTTGGATGGAAAGAGGGTTCAGTTTTTGTGATGAGCAAACGACGGACAGTATAACAAGTAGTGGGTTGAAGGCACGATCACCCTGTCGACCCGTTGTTTGCATCTGAGACTAGGTTATTCAGTAGCCCATTCAACGAGAGACACGAAGGGTCGTTGGTGGTTCCCACGACCCATTGGTACCACTCATGGGTTCCATCCGGCCAGTTTTCAAGGCAGGTTCATTAAGGGTATTTTTAACTTTTTCACGATATAAGGCCCTAAACTGCATCATTTTTGCTTGGGAAAGCTGGGTTTTAAGAGAATGACCTATTCTAAATTCCCATTCATGCATGCAAGAACTTTGAGAGGTGATTCAAGGGGAGATTTCATGCTTGTCACCTCAATTCCTTCAATTTCATTCTTCATCTTTTAAGGAGGGTTAGGATTTGATAATCCCAGGTATCTAAGGTATTCAATGGGTGGATTCTTCCACACCAATGCTCCTTCTATACTAATTACTCAAAATTTATTTGAAGACTCATGGGGGTTTATATTCGATTTGTATAAAACTTAATGATTTAATTATGGGTCTTGTGATTTTGAAACCCTATCATTATCTATTGATTTTGATCATCTTTTGAGCTCTAAATTGATATTAGTATTGCTGATTTCAAATTTCTAATCATTTAAACCCGATTATGCATGCCCATGATAAATCAATTTATGATCCATTGATCCATTGATGATAAGTCTAGCATGTATTTTAAATTAAATCATGAATATATTATGTTATCTATTATGCTCTTATGGAAATTCAAACTATATGCATGATCTACAAGTATGTATGTATTTTATTAAGCATGAATTATGTTTTGGCCGACTCACGGGCCTCAAGTCATGGCTAGTTCTTATATGTTCAATAGTGTTAATGATTACCATGATTTAACTAGTCCATAAACTCATGTATGTATTATTATGATCACTATATATATTTTGGAAGTAGTATCGAACACAAGGTATGTTCGGGACTCATGTTAAGCCCAGGATCTCATGAACTACGTGCCTTGCATTAGGTATGTTTGGGACATTCATGTTTGTCCCTGGACCGAATGACCCTTTCATGTGTGATCCGCCCTTCATGGTTCCTATCCTTGGCAAAGTATGAACACCCTCCCGAATAGGGTTACAAGTCGGGTTTAGGTATTGTGCTCATATGGGATATGTCAGTAAGAGAATTTCCCATTGTTCCTCATGATTTATGCATGTTCATGATTATGTATATTGGTTCAAGTCATGTTCAATAGAGTTTTTTTCTCTTACGATTATGATTACGATTGCATTATGAATGTTTCGAAAACCTTGATCCTTATGTTATATTATAGTAGTATGTTATGAACATGTTGTCCTACTTGTATGATCACTTATGAGTTTTATACATGGATTTAAATATACGTTTCTTACCATGCATACTCAAGGCATTCACGTACTGACCGCATACTTTCTATGATGTATTGTCTCATGATACAGTTTCAAGTTCTCAAGCTCATCCTCACTTGTAGATAGATTGGGACTTACTCTCCATAGCGAGTACTTGGTGAGTCCTCATGTTCCTAGGGCTACATGTTCACAGTCTACGTTATTCCTTCAATTCTAGATGTTGGATTAGTTGGGGAGTTGTCCCATTAATCCGCCTTTCATCTTTAGAGGCTTATCAGACTAAAAAGTTGTATTATGTCGTATTGTATAAGTATTGTGCTATTTTAGAAACATGTTATGTTATAATTGTGTTCTCTATGCTAAGTCTTCCGCTCATGTGATTGACTTAAATGTATGCTCATGTCATGGGTCGACTTAGGTCTCAGGGCTCCTTGTCCCATGTCTCCCAGTCCGGGTGTACGTTTGGATCGTGACATATCCAGCTTAAATAAATCCTAGATGAAGGGAACACTACCAGGTGACACAATGCCAAATCCCAAGAAGGATGGTCATTGCATGGCAGTGGTGACTAGGAGTGGCGAGGTAATTGGAGATGCCTCGGTGAACCCGAATAAGATTGATAACCAGAAGTAAGTGAAGAAGATGAAGAGATAAACAAGCTCACATGATTCTAGAAAATGAAGACAAGTTTGATGAGGAAAAGGAAGGGATGATGGCGTCCTATCCCCAAATGATGATGAGGAGACGGGCACACAGGCCCCAAGCTAATGACAAGGTTGATTGAAAATTCCCCTTTCATATCTGCTTCGGCTGACCAAGAAAAAAGGATGACAAATTATAAAGTTTGTTGACATGTTCAGTAAGTTGTCCATAAATATTCCGTTAGTGGATGCTTTCTTTCAGATGTGATTATGCAAAGTTTATGAAGATTTGTTAAAAAAAAGTGGTGGATGCAGGGTGAAGAGAAAACTCACCATTGTAGTGCGGTAATGATGAGGAATCTTACTCCAAGGAGGACCCCAGGAGCATTTACTATCCCATGCACAATTGGAAGATGTGTGTTTAGAAGACTTTATGTGATCTGGGTGCTAGCATTAATTTGTTGCCTGTATTTTGAAGACATTGAGGGACTCAAAAACACCAAACCAACATCAATGAAGCTACTGATACTTGAACATGTGTCAATAACGACGAATTGGGGTGTTAAAAGATGTGTTTAGTGAGAGTCAACAAGTTTATCTTACCAACTGACTTTGTTATTTTTGATTGTGACATGGATGAAGAGGTTCCCATTATTTTGGGCAGACCATTGTTGGCTACTGGAAAATGGTGGTGAGGAAGTGGAGCTTGGCGTTTGAAATTTTGAATAGGAAGTGAAGAAGTCACTTTTACGGTGTGTCCATCGGTTAAGAGGCCTCCCCAGAATGCAAGGTGGTTGGAGTTTTCAAATTGATGAAAAAAAGGATTTAGAGCGGAAGGAGGTGGTGTTGGATGATGACCCGTTGGACTAGAGTTGATAGAAGGTCTCTTTGCCGTTGCCACGGCGTTAACTAAGACGCTTCTTGAAGGCAACCAAAGTTTCTAGTGAATTAATTCATGTTTGATTTGTTTATGTCTTTGTAAGAGTTCTTATAAATGAGAGTAAGGGAACCAGACCATGAAAGAAGGAAGGGTGAAGACCGTGAGCCTCCCGATTCGAAGCGCAAGCCACTTAGGTGAAATGGCAAGCAGAGGTTGAGATTCGGAGTGAAACTACTCGTGGGCCCATCGGTGAACTGCAGAATAGAATCAGTGTTTGCCGATTGATGGCTGATTTACAATAGAACACTTGAAGCTCAGGCATAAAAGCAGCAGGGCACTAGATAATATTTCAACGAAACACTGGTGTGATTCAGAGAACCGCTGATGGACCTTCAATCGAGGTATGAAGCTATTGCAATGTGAATTTAAAGAGTGGGCGCATGAAATCCCAATGACCCGAGTCCAGCCGTCTATTTCTGTTAATATTCTTCTAGCATCCATTTTTCCACACCCATTTTTCCATTCTTTTTGTCTTTCCATTGCAACATCCCCATTTCCACCATGCTCTTCATCTATTCAACCCTTTCCACTTTCCCACCTTCCACATAACACACCCATTAAGCTCTCCACACTTCCCTCAACCTATACACTTCCCTTTTCACCTATAAAACCCCCTTCATAGTCCCCAGTCCCTCACTTCAATCACTTTCTTCCTCTACTACTTATATCTTAGGGTGCTGGCCAAGTAACTTTAAGCTTTTTGGACGTCCATGTGTGCAGGCACTCCTTCAATTCGGTAAAAATTTTCTTGCCCTTGTTTAATTTTCTCATTGGTGCTTTAAAGGTATCACTTTGTTCCCACTGCTGTAAAAATGTTGAATATCTTATTACTGATTGATGAGATAGAGTTGTTTTTGTTTATGAAGATTTTTGAAAAGGGTAAAATACGATAACCCATTTTCATTTAGCTCAGAGTGTTTTTCACAAATGATGGTGGGTGGCACTTAGTCTGGATTAGCCATGAATCAAAGCTTTAGAGTTTCTGTACTTTGATTTTAATGTGAATTGAAGCAGGTATGTATTAAGTGGGCGTACTATCATGATAGCTCAAAAAAATTTGGGATGGGGGTGTCTGGCGTTGTAGAGTCCCGGGTCAAACAATCTCTAATCAAACATTAAATCTGCCACACAACTTGGTTTAGGCCCTGAGGTAGATCTTATGTTACATTGGTGGTTCCACGAATCTGGCCGTGAGTACGCGGAGTATACGCCCAGCTTCTCCCTTTTTAGTGTTTGTAAGCAAGCCCGAAAGCAGACGGTCCACAAAATGATTTGGCGAACATTTGGTCTGCAGTCATCTTGGTTTTTACTAGCTGTTGTTTGATTCCCCTTGTTCCTTAATTCTCCATGTAGTTAGATTTCTTTTTCATTGTATTTTGTTTTTAGTTTTCTTTACCTGGCTGGCACTAACATCATTCTTGCATTAAAAAATCATGTCATCCTCTAGGAACAGGCAAGAAAAGCCCTTTCTCTTCTCTGCTAGCAGAAACGAAGGCAAGCGAAGGTTGCACAACTACGGTCCAAGACAAAGAATCAAATAATTTCTCGTATTAGAACCTTGGAAAGGAACACTATGTCATCTGCTAGGAATGCTCCATCATAGTGGAGGGTGGTTTGACTTAGTGGTTTAAGGTGATTTTCACGACATCACACGCAGTTCAACGGCAGAGCCGTGAACGCATTTGCCAAGCGGAGTCTCCGTCCTACTACCCCGGACCTGGTCATAGGGTTTATGCATTGTGGTCGCCCGAAGTATGCAACAGGGCAAGTGGATGAGTTCCTGCTTTCCATCATTAATGATCAGGGTGAAGTTGATATCGCCTAGTACTTTATAAACTGCAATTGCAGGGAGGATGAAATCGACTTCATATGGAGTACATGGCACTGGGTGGGCGATGGGAAGGACAAGTTTGCTAGGGTAGCTCGCATTATTGCTCTTGATACTTCTCTACGGGCCTCGATGGGTGGCAAAATCTCTTGCCCTGGGTGAGTCAGAGCCCAGGCTGTGGCTGGACTTTATTTGTTTTTGAATCATCCCATCCAAAATTGACGGCGGGTCACCATGGAAATCACCATCCTGATTTCTTGCATAATATGGGGTCCCTATCAACTTGAGGAAATTGTAGCTCAGATGAAAGAAGGCACGGCAGTCCGGTACTTCCATGTCATAGCCTTTATTTGATATCCTAACTTTATGACAACCCATTTGAAGTGCCTCTTTTTCACTGATTAAACTCCTTCCTCTGCTATAGGAGTGATTTATATTGATGGGAAGAGATATCGAGCCTGAACAATAAAGAGAAAGAGAATGCATGCCTTTAGAGTGCTGAAGCCCCCCCTCCCCCATGGGTTAAGATCAATGCAGCTTGCCCGAAGCCACTATGCCCCGGTCAGGCTATGTGGGGCCAAGCATCGGGTGACTTTCCTCGGCAGAGAACTTACTCCCTCCACAACCTCTCAGCCAAGTGGTCTCCATGAAGCATGGAATAAAGAACTTACATGAGAAGCCAACTCCAAAGATTTTCTAAGAGCCTCCTCGCACTCATTTCCAACACGATAAGAGCTCAAGTCGTTATAAAATGCGTGTGGCCGTCTTTGTCGCAGAGGGTGGACCACAGTGGAAGGGGAAGTCACTTCCCTCCCGACAGTACATGAGTGGAAGGTCGGACTTCGATTGAAGTATCGGACATGGTATTTAGTATTATTTTTAATGATTTGCATCTTTGCATAGTTCGGGGACAATTGATGACATGCAGGGTTGTGTGATGATTTAGCTTGGCTGGGAGTGAGGGCTAACTGGCGATGGTGAGGCAAATGCAGATGATGAAGAGGAGCTGACCCACTGGGGGAGTTTTCTTGTCCCCTTTTCCTTTATGCATATCATTGGGGACAATGTATTTTTAAGTGGGGGAGGGATGAGCTTGTTTTTGATGTTCTTGTGAATTACTGTTGGGATTGAGTGAGTCGAGCCTTTGTCAGGCTATGGTTTATTGTAATGGTTTGATGATCGCCTTTGTCGGGCGTATCCTATTTATTTTTAAATAAAATGAATGATTTGGTTAATTTTGCTTGTTGTGATTGATGAATGGTGACATATGGGGGTCTTCATGTTGAATTGAAAGAAAAATTTTTATAAGAAATTATATGAAGGAAATGACCCCAAAACCTTGTTTCTTTTCTTTTCGCCATGGTAAATATTGGGTGTAGAAATTTAAAACACCGAGGTTTTATCTTGACCATGGTTATTTCCGAGGATCATTCTTTTGTTTGTCAAACCGGATTGGTATTCTCGGTAGTAGATTAAGTGGCGACATTCTTAAGGGAAAATTCCATATTGTTGTGACTCTTTTGTGAAGATATTTTGAGAGGCACCTCCAGAATTTTTTTCATGGGACTGACCTTTAAATGAAGGCATGAAAATGGAAGATAATGAGCAAGGATGACAACGTAGGATAGCATTCTTTGTTATACATTGTAAATTCTTTGCTTGACTTAAGATGTTTACCTGCTTTGATGTCCTGAAATTAATAGTATTGTGGTGAGAATGACTCCAGGTAGGACCCTTTAAGGGTGATGTCCTGTGCGGTGAGGAATTGTTGATGGGTGTCTCATGTATGACCTCACTTGTCTAGAACTTCGCCCCAATTGTGATTCAAGGAGAAATTCTAGGCGTAGTTATATATTAAGGATACGATCTTGAGCTTTCTTTTATTTAGCAACTTCACCCATATACCCTCCTTGAGCATTAAACTTTGCCAACCAATGTTGAGCTTTAGACCCTTTCTTTGGCAACCACATTACAAGCCCTAAGACCATTCTTGATACCCATCTTTGGCACCCATTCTCCCTAAATGCTGGTGATAGGATAGTGATGAAATGAGGCTGAAAGCCTAAGAAAAAGGGAGTGAGGCAAGAAATTAAAAATGAGGCAAAGCCTAAGTTTGGGAGTGTGCTAGGGAAAATAAGATTTTCAGTTGGTGTGATGTATTGTTGTCAAAATGCATAAAAGATAAATTGAAATGAGAAAATCAAAATTGTATGAGTTGGTACTTGCTCTTCCAGGTTGGCAAGGTTAGTTGAAAGAAAATGAGTTATAAGGACGGTTATTGAGAAACAAAATTCATAAACAATGAAGTAAAAGTGAAAAAAGGTGAAATAGATGGAAGGATTTGATGAAAGGTATGTCCACCAAAAGCATTAGGAAGAATCTAATCACTACAGCCAATTCTTATCCTACCCTTAACCCAAGCCTACCTCATAACCCTGAAGTCTAAATGATGATCTTAATGCAGCTGCTCTACATTAGTGGCGAATTACAAGAAGGGGCAAGATTATGGGTCAAGAGTATGAATGAAGACTTCTTTTGGGAAGTGAGTGTGATGATCTCCCCAATACAATCCCTTGTGAGTGTGTAATGATTTCATGACAAAAAGAATAGGGATTATTATTTCGGTGAGAGAAATCATCCCTTTTTGAGGACACAAGTGCATTTGAACACTAATTTGAGAATAGGGCATTGGTAGTATAAACTCTAACGCATGCTTTAAATGTGCACTAATTATGATGCGAGATGCTATGTGTGTTTCATAAATGAGTAAAGCCTTTGTTTTACTAAAGGGTTTCCCTCACTTGAGCCTTGTTAATGGAAAGTGGTAGCTGATTGAAATATCTTCATTGTCTTAGTATTTTGGGGTATTTACCTCTCTTTTTTGTGAGTTTAGTGAGCATCTTTGGGTGTCACATTGCAAGTGATTGGTGATGTTCAATGTTGTGCAGAAATGGCATGTTTTTCAATGATCAAGAATTGCATTACTTGAGGACAAGCAATGATTTAAGTTTGGGGTTTGATGAGTTGGTAATTTACCAACTCATTAGACTCTAAAACTTTTGTTTTTGCTTAGTTATTAAGTAAATTATATGGATTTTATGTTCTTCTTGTCTTTGTTTTATGCAGATGACAGATGTATAAAAAAGAGAAAAATTAGAGCAAAAAAGGGAATGAGCAAGCGGGTATCTCAGATGAAAACTAGTGGCAGCTGAGACGGAGAGACGATCAGCACTACTTAAGGAAAAATAGTCATCGACAAAACATAAATTGCCAATGGAGAGTTTACGGATCAACCACCGAATGATTAGCCAAGTTTCTGTAAGAGGACAAAACCTTGGAGGTTTGCGAAATGGGAGGTTGAAGCGCCGGACATCTTGTTGAAGGCTGATTAGAATTAGATATTATGACACAACAAATCAGCGGTTCACGAGTATGGTAGCGAATGTAATGTCTCACGCGGAGGAAGGAAGCGATGCTCAGGGTTAAAATAGTCAACACGAATAAAGGGAAAGAGACACCCTAATTTCTACATAGTCTAAGAAGTACAAAGCATTAATTGAAACTTTCATTGTATTTTTACTTTTTAGAACATTCCTTTTGTAAAGAGTAGAAGATTGTAATTAGTGACTTGAGATTTATTCCTTTACTTCATCTTATTCTCCATAGTAAGTGACCTCCATTGTTGAAGACCATTATTGTGAAATTAATTTTTCTACTTTTGTTATTGAATTTGATGAGTCTACTTTTAAATATGCTTGTGAAATTCTTAATCATGAGTAGCTAAATCATTAGCTAGAGGTGTGTAATGGTGATGCTTGTTGATTAGAGTAGGAATTCTAGAATTATCTTTACAATGTTCAGCTAATTGTGAATCTATTAGATTCTCTCCAAGCATTAATTGAAGATCCATTGATTTTCATATGGGTCTATGTTTCCTTACTTGATTGTTGCTTGAAAAGAAGAATTAAGTATTGGGAGAGAATTTAATAGTGGGTATGGTTTGGAGATTGTTAATTTGAGCTAGAAATAGTCAAATTCATGCTCTAACTCCTAAATTAATGGCTAATAGCTAGAAATAGTGCAACTATTAATCCAAATCACATTGGGCTGAGCTGATTGAGTCTAGGGTCGAAATAGCTAGCTAGAGGTATGAAATTGGTTGAAAAGCATGGAATACCTCCGTTTGCCTAAGGTTATTCACATTAGTTTGGCAAATAGATGATCTAGCAAGAACTATTTAATTAATCCATCATCTACAGCGCACCTCTAGCATTTCATATCATTGTTGAAAACTTTGGTAAACCTTGCTATTTGAACTAAGCCACTTTAGACTTTATAATCTCATACATATTGATACTTCTAAATTAGTTCTCATTTATGTTTTTTTGAGTGGTGCAATCGAAAGTAAACTTCATAATCGACACTAGTCACACTATCATCCTAGTCCTCACGGGATTCGAATCAGGTACTTATCCGAGTTACTTTTTTTGATACTTAAAACTGTGCATATTCTTTGAAAAAAAGGGTATGGTTTTGAATGTTATCAATCATCTACATGGAAAAAGAACCCGAGAGGCTCAAGTCAACTCATAGCATGAACATGACATCTAAACTCCAACATAATCAAGTGGAAGTCTAACAAATAACATAGCTGAAGTTTGAAAATCTAATAACATCAAATATATGAATACATACATGCAATATGAAATTAAAACAAACTATGTTTGATAAGCCTCTACTACTGACGAGTTGATGGGACAAGACCCAACTAACTCGATAAACTAGAAACTGAAAATACTAAAGCCTGGCGAAAAGAAGGGCAATCGAGATGAGGACTGACCAACTCTGGCTGAAAAGTGTTAACAATGAGGATCACGGCAAGCGTTAGGACTAAGCCTGAATATCTAAGCTTGTATCATGAAACATTATAGGATAAAGTATGCGGTAAGTACATGGAATGTACCGAGTATACAAGAGATTAGTAAAACTGTTAAGTAAGTAAAATCAGAGATCATGCATTTCATAAATGGTATTTCATCATATGCAGAGTCAGAGGTAGGTCTTTCATGCTATTATCTGAAAACATGCCTTAAACACTTAACTGGATATCATAACAGAATCAAATGACCCAAAGCTGAAAACTAAAAATAATAACTAAAACTGAACATTGGGTAAAAACCTACTAAAAACATAATATTCATAACTGATGAACATGCATAATTGAAATCATGAGGAACAATGGGAGACTCGTCTTATAACGGTATTACCATGATTGAGCTTATGTGGTCCCAGTATGTACACTCAAGTGGGCAGAGTCGTCCAAACTTTGCTAGGGCTGAAGACGCTACCATGATATCGATATCAAGTTGTAGGCCCATTCGGAGTCGAGGGCAAACTCACAAGGGAGGTCCCAAAAAATCTAAACTTACCTACATTGACACGTAGTTCTGAGGTACAAGGTTGAATGACCCTTGGCCTACTCCATGCTAGACATTACTCCCAAAAACATGCATATGTGCTCAATTATTTTTCAACGAAGTTGAACCATCGTCTAGGGACAAAGCTGAATCATAACATATATGCCTAACGTGAAATTATAACATGAGGAGCCTTGGTCTCAAATCATACCACAAGCTGAAAAGAGTGGGAGTCTAGACTCCAAAATCCATGTGGTAAGCTAATAATATGAAATCATGAAACATACATAATATATAGCTTTGTCCAATACTTAAACATGATTGAAACATACTTTCTTTATTCAAAAACATGAACATGGACATGGGTAATTCAAAATCATAATTTCTTCATACACATCTCATCATGTTTGCATACATGTATCATAATCTCAACTATTTTGAACTTCCACGGATGGGTATCTAAATTTGTAAAACTTGAAACATAATTAATAATTAAAAATATTGTAAAATATATGCCCATGAATCATAATTCTACATTAGGAACATGTATAGAGTGTACCCATGATAGATACATAGAATTCCTTGGGTTGAAAACCATAGATTCATCAACTTAGAAATCACATGAAATTGAGGGATTGGGCATGAGTGGATGATTACTCCCATTCATAACCTATATACCTGGGAAAATTTAATTTCACAACCCTCTAGAGAGCCCAAAGAAATTTGGGGAAGAACTTTCAACTACTCCTTCAACTCCTTAGGTTAGTTGGAGTCGTGCATGTAGGAGAATAAATTATATGATTCTCATCGGGATGTCAATACAAAAATTGATTTCCTTCTCGAGAGGAATTTCCAGTAAATCACTGGAAACAACTGAATGCTCAGTACTATGGGGGTGACTGGATAGTTGGGGTCTCGGAGCGTAGCATCCTTAACACTAACCAGATGGGTACACACACATCCTTTGGAAAATCATCTTTCTAGCCTTAATATAGAAAATGAAAGCGACCTACAAGAGCTGCTAAACTACCCTTCCACTCTAGAAACTGGATCACTGGAAATTGAAACTTTGCAGCATGGTTCTACATTTACTAAGGAGTAGCATGCATATGACAATCCATGCCGAGATAACATCAAACTTCGGTCATGGCTAGCTCTACTAAATTTGTCGAGTGATTTTCTAAAGGACTGTGATGGGGCAATTTCTGCCATACCCATCGAGCTACTTAACTGAATCACCGGCGGAAAGGGTTGATAGGATTTTGGGACTAATTCTGGAAACTACTAGCAACATAGGCATCAAAAAAGATAAGTAGCACCTAGATCTAACAATTCATAAACATCAAGGTGAAATTCATGTAACATACTAGTGGCGATATCTGGGAGACCTCCTACTCTAAAAAGATGCGAGGGCATAGAATATGTTACGCTGGCCACCATACTCACTTGTGGATGCACCTATTTGAGTTATGAGGCATATTAGTGGAGATGCTTAGCTAGTGGCTGGACCTCGGCCACAGTAACCACCATCTAGTGGCTGAATCTTTGAGCATGTGTCGGGAGCCCAAACCTAAGCAAGAACCTAAACCTGCCAAACACTAACCTATGTGTCTGCAGCCTTTGCCACTGCAGGATCTTTGGTCTGTTGGTCTGCTACCTTCATCTGCAGAACTTGATGCTCATCCCACTCCTAGTCGCGCCTAGATCTAGATGACACACTCATAGGCGTGGCGTAGAGTGATGATCTCTGGTGGGACTACGATTGTGCCCATCAACGGGTCTTTCTTTGGGAGAATCTAAAGCTTGAGTCCTAGCCCTCTTGGCCTCTGTCTCCCGCTCACTCACCTATCTTTTAGCCTTTATCTACTAGATTGTAAAGAACTATCAGGAAAAGTCAATGTCGATGAAGCATCAACTGTCGAGTAATCCTTGACTAAATAATCTTGTTATCCCATGCATGAATCGACTCACTCGAGCTCTCCAGTCTGCCACTATCTCAAGTTTATACTTGGAAAAGGGAGTGAACCCTAAAGCATACTCATGAATTTGTGTCATCTTACCTCGCTTTAGGTTCACAAACTCGGACTTTAATCTCCTCATCTCACAACGGAACCGATCTAGAAATGTTGTATGGAACTCATCCTAACAATGGGGCCTACTCCAACTGTCCTATTATCCTTTCATTTCTTGAACCGGATGTGTGAAACCCCTTTCGACTAATAATGAGGCTAAATCTGCGCCTCCTCCCCAATCACACCATGATGCAGGTGATCTTGAGAACTTTGATCAATAAACTCATGTGGATCCTTGTGCACCTTTAACCCAAGGAAATCTGCCGGGGTTCATCCTCGAAAATATCTCACTCTCGCCACTGCCGCATTCCTATTATGAGGACATGCGCTACCACTGTAGTTGGCTGGGGCGGTCAAAGCGAGCTAATATTTGTATGGCATCCTAATTCTGACTAGGCCACCTACTCGGGCACATCATTCTCGGGGCTGAACAGGGCAGTTTGTACCCATCCCCATTGTCTTTCTCCAAAGGCCATTTCCCATTTCCATTTCTTCAGCTTCCATTCACTCGGTGAGGAGGCATGATTCTGCAGTAATATCATCGAGTTAGAAGGATAGAGACATTTCATGACGACTTAGATCATGAAAGAGAGACATTTCCTAAATGTTTCATGGCCTCTTCATCATAAGTGTAGCGTGCTATCCATGAAAAAGACTCTACTTAATGGGGCTTCTAGACACCCTAAAACAGTTTCACAAAACCTAAGCTCACGAGATAAGTTTATCATGAGTCAAACATGGGCGGATATGAGACATAGGACAAAGAACCTAGAGGATCCAGGTAGAATAATGGCATGAACATGACATCTAAACTCAACATCGTGGAAGTCTAACATATAACGTTAGCGAAGTTTGAAAATCTTATAACATCGAAATACGAATACATACATGATCCCAAACTGGAAACATACTATATCGATAAACCTCTACTACTAACGACTTGATGGGAAAATGTCACGATACAGAACGTAGGCCGGTTGTAACACGGGACAAGGAAACTCGAGAAGTCCCAAATCAACCCATGGCATAAGCATACATCTAACTTCACTCCTTCGCAGCAGAACATTGAACGTAAGGCTTAGCGGAAACATAAACATAACATAACATATCATAACATTCGGAGACCTTTGGACATATACATAAGATGAATACTACATAATGTGCAGCCTATACGCATAAGATGATTTAATGGGACAACACACAATGGCTTAAGCAAACACTTTAAAGAGAGCATAAAATAACATAATGTCTAGTCAAACAGCCATCAGAAAATGAGGACTCACCAACAAAGCTGAAAGTGAACTCGGATGGTCTAGGATGGGGATGAGCTTTGAAGTCGGGTCACATGTCGTAGAAGCGATACAACGCTAAAAAGTATGTGGTAATTATGTGGAATGTACCGGTATGAAAAGCGAGTAAAACGAGCATTAAAATATATATAAAACACATAAGTGATCATAAGAGCAGGACATCATCCTCATATCATAAATAT
Organism: Datura stramonium; assembly: GCA_018107945.1. NCBI lineage: Eukaryota > Viridiplantae > Streptophyta > Magnoliopsida > Solanales > Solanaceae > Datura > Datura stramonium. The sequence continues at coordinate 118,456 of JACEIK010002639.1, forward strand.
TGTAACTTAACATAAGGCTCAAGTTTTTAAAAAATTTGTAATACAATACAATCGTACTCGTGATCATAAGAAAAGCATTATTAATTATGACTTGAGCCAAAATACATAATCATAAACATGCATAAATCATAAGGAGCGGTAGGAGATTTTCTTAACCAACGCCTTACCCCCATATGAGCACACATGAAACGACTTGTTACCTAATTTGGAGGGTGTCCATACCTTGCGAAGTGTAGAACCATGAAAGTGTTATATCACCATGAAAAGGGCCAATAGGGCTGGGGGACAGTCACAAAGGAGAGGTCCCCAAAATACCTACGGTGGCATGGCAGTTTATGATATCTAGAGCAGAACCTAGATCGAACCTGCTCGGTGTTTGATACTACTCCCAAAACATATATAGTGCTCATAGTATAACATGCATGGTCATGGGTAACGTCAAGTCATGATAATTATAAGGAGCTTACATTCTTGTACATATGTGTACTAGCCATGACTTAAGGCCATTGAGTCGGCCCAAAACATAATTCATAACCATAGGTTTCATGCATACTTGTAGATCATACATATAACTTGTTAAATCATAAAATCAAGATGGGTAATTTAATAAATCGACATTTTAAATCATAAATCATGTTGGGCTTGTAAATATCAACAATTGATGTGAAGATCATAAAATAATTATTAAAGAATCTTACATAATTAGGCTTAATTAGTAGAAATCAAAATCAATAATTTGATAAGAAAAATAGCTGTAAAATTTGATCAAAATTCATAAAATATAATTTAAATCACAATTTAAACCAACTTCAAATAGTAATCATTAAAATTCCACAAGATTTGAATTAAAACATGATGAGATTTTTGATAGATTTTCATGAATTAATAGAGAATGGGATTGGGTGTGAAAGAAATCAACCAATCATAACCTTACATGCAGGTAGATCGATTTTAAGGTTCCTTGATTGCCCACAATGGAGGATTGATAGGGAAGAGATTGAAAGCTATGCTTGGTCTCTCAAATTCTCTTAATTTTCATGCAAAGGAATGAAGCATGCGAGAGGGACTTAACATATCTTATCGTACTGAAAATACATAAAACAACGTAGTTTTAGGGCCTTAGTGCATAGAAAGTTTGAAAATACCCTTAATGAAAATACCTAGAAAATTCTGCATAAATCGATCCAACGGGCGTACCAACGAGTCGTTGACTTCTACCCGACTCGTGTGCCAGCCCCGTCACTTGCTTGCCTAGGCCACGATCCCAGAAATCATACACGGCTCGACGGGACGACTCTTCCTTTGACAATGGATCGTTGGGTCGATCGTTGCTTATCCCCCCATGAAAACCACTGAGCTTCTTCTTACAACGAGCTTCACCACGACTTGTGGATTTACTTCCAGGTGGTATTAACCATTAAGTGCCTTTGGAGATGCTAGCCACCTTGAAAATGATTGGTGACAATGGATCATCATAGCTCACAATGAGTCGTTGAATGACTCATTACATCCCTATACTTAAGTCTAGTACTCACCCACGATCACCAATAATGACTCGTTGTTAAAGGCAATGATTCGTTTCATCACACATTGTATCCTTTGCCACCAGGACTCCCAAAACCTGGCTGCTAACTACAGCTCGTGGTTTCCAACCACTAATAATTACATCTTGTCACGTGACTTTTTCCCAATTTTTCAGCCAACTTCCAAATTTTGATCCGAGTCTAATCTTAGGCATTTTCGGAGTATTATAGACAAGACCCCATGGGAACTCGGTAAAGTTGGAAACTGAAAATACTGAAAATACAATGAAAAGAAGGGCCCTAGAAAGATGAGGACTCACCAACTCTTGCTAGAAAGTGCTAACACAGGGGATCTAGCTAACGAGCGGAATTTGAGCTGAATATCCTAGCTATATCATGAAGCGATACAACGCACAAGAGTATGTGGTCGGTATGTGGAATGCACTAAGCATGCAAGGTAAATAAAACTTCTTAGTAAATAAACATTTCATCATAAGAGTCTTAGAGTAGGGCTTTCATGCTATTATCTAAAAACATGACTTAAACATAATTGGATATCATACCTTAATCGAATGACCCAAAGTTGAAAACTAATAAAAAAGTAAGCGAACATTGGGTCATATACGCTAAAAACCTAATATCATCACTAATGAACATGCATAAGCGAAATCATGAGGAACAATAGGGACTCATCTTATAACCGACATTGCCACGATAGAGTTACGTGGTTTCGACTATTACACTCAAGTAGGCAAAGCCATGCAAAACCTTACTGCAAAACCTTTCCAGTGAGGACACTACCATGATATCGATATCAAGATGGAGGCCCATTCGGGCGGTGAAAACTCTAAGGGAGGTCCCAATAATCGAACATACCTATGTTGTACGTAGTTTTGAGGCACAGGTTGACTGACCCTTAGCCTACTCGATTGCTAGACACTACTCCCACAAAAACATGCATATGTCTCCATCATTTTTTTCAACGAAGCTGAACCACCATCTAGTGATGGCGGCTCATAACATACATGCATAATCTGAAATCATAAAACAAGGATCCTTGGGCTCAAACCATACCACAAGCTGAAAAGATTAGGAGTCTAGACTCCAAAATCCATGTGGTAAGCTAATAACATGAAATCATGAAACATACTTAATCATATGGAAGGCCCAATACTTTAAAATGCTTGATACTTACTTGATTTATTCGAAAACATGAACACGGACATGGAAAATTTGAAATCATACTTTCTTCATATACATCTCATCATGCTTACATACATCTATCATAATCCGACTTTTCACTTGAGCTTCCATGGATGGGAAGCTAAATTTGTAAAACTTGAAAACATAATTTGTAATTGAAAATATTATAAAATATGCCCATGAATCATAATTCAACATTAAACATGTATAGAGTATACCCTTAATAGATACTTAGAGAAATTCACAACTTGGTTGAAACCCCATAGGTTCATCATCTTCGAAATCACATGAAATTGAGAGGGATTGGAAATAAGAGTAGATGATTACTCCCATTCATAACCCTACATACCTGGGAGAATCTAATTTAACAACCTGACCCGAGCCCACAGGAATTTGGGGAAGAACTTGATGAATCTAAGCGGTCTTCCTTAGGAGCTTCTAGACATGCATTCATGGAGGGGAATAGGTTTAGAATGAGCTAAAACCTCTTAAAACACACTTACGTGAGCTTAAAACTATGTAGTTTAGGTCTTAGGAACTTAGGTATCATGGAAAAGCCCTTAATAAATTCACACGGAAAATCTGCAGACGGATCGGTCCCAACGAGGGCCCGGACGACTCCCTTGTGAGGACCATGACTCGTGGTCTAAACTCGTATTCGCTAGAATTGGAAGCTTACTCTCATTGGTCACCACGAGGACACCTGACTAGTGGTGTGCCCAATGACTTGTGGTGACGAATCGTTGGAACCTTTGCCAAAACATTCAACCTTAGAGTCAAACTTTTGACCACGACTAACATGACGACTTGTGGTGCACAGCCACAACTTCGTTGCCTCACCGTGGTCAGACCCTAAACCAAGAAATCCAACCAAGTTTTCCCTTCTCCCCATGAGTGATCAAGCGACTCATGGTGCACCTGTGGGTCACTAGACAACTCATCACAGAGACATGGTGCGGGAAATCTGTTTTCTCCATTTTAACCCTCGAGTCTAATCTTAGGAATTTTGAGGTATTGTAGTGACTCATGGTTATGAGTCATAGGTTGCATCTGTAGGATCAACTCGAATATGATGAGTCACAATATGATTCGTTGGTTCCTATAACAAGTCACGGTCGAAGTCATGATATTTATTTGAGTGGTAGGCTTTGGAAATAATGAGTCGTGGTATGACTCGTTGTGGAAAAAAAGTTCATGGTGAGTGCCTGTCACACCCCCAAACCCGGGGACGCAGGCGGCACCATGTGCCACACCTGATCGAGCACATGCTGCCACCAATCTAACTATAATAAGAAAGAATTTACAAAGTTTAGAATCACAACACAATCTAAATTAAGAAACAAATGATAAACTAAAATGGAAGCAGGATCGTAGACCAACCAATTGATACACAATAGGCCATCAAGGCCACATAATATAAAACAACTATACAGTCAGCCCCACTAGCCTTTAACAACATACTAACGCCACAATGACGTCTACGAGCCTCTATGAATATAATAGTAATCAAATGATCGGGATAGGGCCACAGACTGTCGTTAACTCAAATATCTGGTGACTCCCAGCGCACTTGGAGCGCAACAACTCGGTGGAACTCCACTCGGTGCCAAAGAACCGTCTACCAGCCCACCATCACCTAAAAGCATAAATGCAGTGCCCCAACTATGGCATTAGTACAATAATATATCTATGGAAGGCAGAAACAACTACGAGACTTAGATTACAAACCAACAAATATACCGCATATTGCAAGAGAAGAACAAAACTTGTAGAAAACATAGAATCTACCTAGCGCCCATAAGTATTGAAAGTACAAGCACACACAAAAACAGAACCTACCTAGCCCCATGACCAACCAAGTCCAACAAGTAAACAACATCGCACAACACCTAGCGACACAACTCACATGTCATCACCTCTAGACCTCTTAATGGCCTCAGCTAACAAAATCCAACATATAGCATTGATAACATCCAAATTCACTTCTCGTAAAGAGAGAGTGTAAATGGTCGTTGACAAAATAAATTTATCCGATGAGTGTCGGGGTCGATTCCCATAAGTAATAGTTCATAGATGGCACGAAAAAAGTTTATCAAGTCAAACTAAAGAGCATCATTGTATTTGAAACATAAAAATATTTTGGGGTTCAAGATTGTAATTAAAAATGTTAAAACCAATGATGATCAATCAACATGACAAAACTTGAATTAAGAAAAGTGAGCAATAGCTAGGGTATGATTTTGAATGGTGTGTCAATTGGATTTGAATTGACTAGACAATTGAATTATTCCTCGCCCAAATATATGGCGTGGACGAGAAGTGGCACCGATGTTTCTCAACCGCTAGGGTGCCTTAAACCTCGAGTTTTATAAAAGCCCAAGGTCCCAATATAGCCAATAAGACATTGGTGAGATTTGAGCTATTTGTAGCCTCAAATCTCAATGGATGAATTATGGGTATTATCTATCTCTATCCTTATCCCCACACAATCAACACCCGAATTATCCATCATTGCTTTCTCACCTATACTCAATTTCTATTTTTCAAGCAAAAACAGAGTAAGTAAACATCACCCACCTTTGCAACTATGAGTAAATTAATTATAAATTGGGAGAAAACAACAAATTTATACTAAATTAGTAACTCTAAGATTAATCTAGCAACACCCAATCAATTTAACCCCAATTTATGCATACAACCCTAGCAAAGAGATTTAGCTACTCATTGATAGAAATACAACATTAAAGCAATAATTAAAATCATGGAATTCATCATCAAGGAGTTAAATTTAAGCTCACAAATGTCTTTAATGGAGGTTGTTTACCTTGAAGAAGGACAAAGCTATGCAATGCTCTATCTCTCTCTAACTTTCTACTCTCCACGAATCTGTAAGGAATGTTATTGTACTTTCTAAAGAATATCTTGAAATAGGTCAAAATACTCCTAAATTTTTGTGCTAGATGATTTTGCCTTTCTGGAGGGTGATGTCACTTACTAGTCACTAGCATTCGGAAGTCGGTGCCTATCCACGGAGCGCCGCTGCATCACTAGGTGCTAAGGTAGTGATCCTAGGTCAACACCTTTCACGGCCTTGGCAGTTTTTAGTCTTCGACCCACATTCCACCAGTGCCCATTCAATTTTGCTCCAGTAGCTTCTACTTTCCAGCCGATTGGAAGCGTTGGTCTCATCCGGTCAAACTTCAGTCCTCTTCTTAAATTCCATTCTTTTTCTCACGTTCTTGCTTTCTCTCCTTAAATTTAGTACCTATATAACTAAAGATAAATAGCATAAAATCCTCTTAAATGATTTGAAACTGAAGCAAAAGCTCATGTTTAAAAGCCTAATTGAATTGGTAAATTACCAACTCATCAAACCACAAATTTGAACCATTGCTTGTCCTTAAGTAATGCAGTTCTTTAAATCTATGGACTTAGGAACAAGCATTTCATATGAGATTATACATAAGGGACCATTATGACCTAGACAACCCAAAAATCACTCACCAACACAAAGGAAAAAGGAGACTCAATGCTTTATCGGCAGTTCAAGATGAACCATAATTAATTTGGCACGATTCAAATTTAATTCCTTCATTCAAAACAAGGGGATTTGATGTTCACAACAAGCTTATATAGCCTCTCAAGTCATTAAAAATCAATATTCAAAATTTTCCTTCAAGCTCGCCACAATCTTGTCTCGAGTCATATCTTTTGGCACATGCAAGCATGTCCCCAAGGAGGAGTGATGCTACTCACAACAGAGAGAATCCCATTTAGTTATAAAGCAATTCACACTCAGGGATTATAGAATGAAACAATTACATTCACTCTCATAAGAAATTCTCATACATATATCTTGACTCATGGCTTGCCCTTCGTGTAACTTACCACTAATACTAGAGTTGCTACATTTAGAATCCAATTAGGACATGGATGTCATGAGATGAGTTAGGGGTAAAGGTAGGATGAATTTTAGGTTCTACGTGACTAGAACCTCCCTAATGCCCTTTTTGAATCTTATTACATCCTCCATTTTCCCTCTTTAATTACCCTCTCCTTATCTCTCCTTGACATCATTTCCACTTTTGAAACAAGATCCCTCATAATATTTCCTTAGTAACCACTTTTCATCTTATTTGAGCAAGAAGCCTTACCTTTTTACAATTCAATTTCTTTCCATTCCAAGCAATCCATTCATTCTTTTCATGATGTGGTGCTACCTCTTAATGAAGTTCACATTGTTTTTCCCATTTTACTTCTTGCAACCCCCAAACTTAGGCTTTTTCCTCATCTTTACCTTTTTTTCCCGCAATTTTGGGACTCTGAGCATCATTTTTGCATTTTTTTCTCACAATTAGCACTAGAGAGGATGGGTGCCGAGAAGGGGGGATTACAATAGAGGGTTTGCGCTTGTAATGTGGTTTCCAAGAAAAAGGCATAAAGTCTCAACATTGGCTAAGGATTCATGTTCAGGAATTCCTTATGATTAAAGTAGCTATCCAAAGAAAGCCTAAAATCATCATCCAGGTGCAACCACCTCTAGGATTTCGCCTTGAGTCACACTTGGGGCAAGTTCTAGATAATCATTCATGCAAGAGAATTAAACTACAACCTTTTCCAAAAAGCATCACCTTCCAAGGGTTTCTCACCATTATCATTACCACATCAAGTGTCATTAAACAAGATCACATGAGAATCAAGAAGCCAAACAAAGAATGTACAATTTATTACAAAAGTGTACTCAACTTCTCAAATTCAAATGCCCTTTTTTTCAAAATTAATTTTCAATGGTCATGCAATTTAAGAAACTTTTTTCTTGTGGTACCTCTTGGAAGCCATTGCTATCATTAACTCAAAACTTAAACTCATCATTTTGCCTTAAGAAAGTCACCTCTCAATCCATCATTTAAAAATGCCACCCAGTTCAACAACAAGAATGAAAAGAAAAGAAAATCGCTCTTGGAGAAGAACCGTGGTATAAAGAAAATCAATAGGAGTTTATTCACTAACTACTATAAACAAAAGGCGATAATTGAAATTTGTTTCCACAACATTTTCAATTTGGAAAATGACCCCATCATTGGCACTAACAATTTAGAATAATTTTCATTTCATTTTATCATTTTTTCTTTCTTCCACGAGACCGACAAAGTCGACAACCAACCACATCACAAATAATCTTTTAAATCAGCGACAAGGGCAACAACTAAACAACAATTCAAAAATTACCAAACCCTGCGTTAGAAATTTTCCCGACAAAGGGCACCAAATTCAACATCAGTAATAATAACCTTAAATAAAAGATACACTCATCCCACCCATATATAAAAATAATATATTGGCCCCTAATGCTTATGTATGTAAAGCAAGTGAGGGAATGAACTCCTTAATGTGGTCACTCATCATCATTATCATCCTCGGACGCAACATCCACATCATGACCATCATATAACAAATCCTCTCCACCATCACCTAAGTCCTCAAACAAGTCATCAATGGGGACTTGGGTTGTGAAGCGTGGTAGCCATAGCTCGTGAAGCATGTTCATATTAGGAACCTCCATTGATGCACGACCTCTCAACGAGTCTTGTTTTGTAACCCATTGAAAAATCAAGAGAACGTAGAACTAAGGCTTAGTGACAAAAAATATGTTACAAAACGTGATGACATGTAACAACCTATAACAGGCATCCGTGATGTGATCTTCAGGAACCAGTATTGATGACCAGTGGATGACAGGAGCTGACCACGAGTCTTCGCTTCATGGTATGACTGCGTGGTGAGAGTCGTGACAGCCTATTTTCAAAAATTTTATTATGGGTATTTTTATAAATTCTAAGAGCCTAGGTCCTAAGCTACACCGTTTAAGCCCTGAAAGAAGTGTATTAAGGGGAATTTAACCTATTATAATTTATTTAGCTCCCATTCATGCAAGTTTAGAGAGTTCCATTGAAGATCAAGCATTGAATCCTTCAATTCTCCTCTAAATCTCTTGGGTTTTGAAAGTCAAGTTGAGAATCAGTTTATCCAGGTATGTAAGGCCAAGAATGAGAGTTTCCTTTCACTCTCATGCCCAAATTTCTCCTCAAGTTCATGAATTCTAGTGTTAATTCAAATGTATGATCCTATGGGGTTTTATCCAAATTTAATGAAAATTATCTATGATTTGTTAGCGGATTAATTCTCTTCATGTTTCAAACCATATTTTAAGGTCTATTGGAAGATTTTATACCTATTTTTTATTATTAATTCGTGATTTAAAATTTTAGAATAATTATGCCCCTGAACCCATCTATACAAGTTTTATGAAATGTAAGTTTATGATTCTATCATGATTTTTATTCTCCTAAGCCCTAATTTATGGTTTATGATTCATGAAATGATTTCCTATAAGTAATCTTCATGTATTTATGAATTAAAAGCGTGGTAGATTAGCTCAACATGTATGATCTTCGCATGATTTATGAGCTTATGATTTTGGCTGACTCACGAGTCCCTTATTTAGTGGATAATCATATATTTTAAGTATGATGAAGCATTTTATAATTTAACTAGTCATGAACTTCATGTATGATTTCATGATAAATATTTTAGCCTACATGTGCATGTTTTTGGGAGTAATATTTAGCACCGAGTAGGCAGAGATCGGGTAAACTCTGTGGTCTCAGAAACTATGTGCTACCGTAGGTATATATTCATGGTTAACCCTTGGCATCCCTATTAGTTATATGCGCCATTTCGTCCCCTGCTTTTCAGGAAACTGGGATGGCTCTTCCTACTTAGTGAGATATAGGTGGGGCATAATGTAGCTCTATTGTGATGGTGTTGGTTAGATGATACTTTGGCACAAGTTATGTTTTACAAGGTTTCGCTTATGATTATGGCTTATGACTTTAACTTATGAATAGTTTTGAAACCTTGAGCCCTCATGTTTATGTTATGATTATCACTTCACACATGTTCTGAAATGTCCTACTCATATGAACTCATATATTTTCTTAGTCGGTTTGCCCCTTGCCCAAAATACTCAGTACATTCAACCGCGTTATTAGTTTTCTTTCGTATTAGTCCTGTTTAGCCAATTTTGGTGAGTCCTCATCTTCCGATGACATTCAATTTAGTTTGTTGATTTGTTATTTAAGTTATAAATTATCGAGATGATTTGGAATGCTGTCCCATCGCTCATCAGTTATGTTGTAGGCATTTTAGACAATATGTAGAATCTCATCTTACTAGTGTTGACTTGGTTCATGATTATTATTTGTCTAGGCTTCCTCTTATTCATGTTTAGTTTATCAGTTTCTGTTAATTTATGCTTTTATTAAGCATGATCATGCCATAGGCTGATTTGAGCCACTCGTGGTTCTGATTTCGTATCTCGGTCGGGACCTATGTTTGGAATCGTGAAGCTTTGGTATCGGAGAAAGGTTTGAGTGTCACGGGGTGTCTGAGAACCATGTTAAGTAGAGTTTTTCTATGGGTGTGAAGCGCCTCACTTATGGAGGCTACAAGTTGTTTTAGGAAATATCCCTTCTTTTTGTAATATATGTCGTGGATGAAGTATTTCTCTATCCTTCTAACTTGTATGAATGGAAGATGTAAAGGGATTTGAAATGGTGATGAGGATGACAACGAGGATGAGCATCCAACGAGGCCCAGCTAGCACCCGATGGAGTCCTTTGCTGAGCAAGTCTCTGTTGTAATTTACCAGCTCATTTGGCTCTTAAGAATAAGCTTTAGCTTGGTTTTCGAGTCATTTAGATAAAATTTTATGCATTTTTGCCTTTTTATGTGTATATATCTGAATTCAAGAAAAAGAGCAAGAAGTGGAGTAAAAAGAAGGAAATTAGGTGAAAATCGGCGCTCCCTTAGGAGGAGGACTCGGCCCAACCTTCGATCAAATGCATAGGACTACTGATTTGAAGAACAAACAGCCGGAGTCGCACACATCAATCGGCGACGTGCTGGTCAAATACGCCTACGGAGCTGAACTGCGTGACCAGGGCAACGTAATCGGCGGAGCATGGTTAGAGGATGGCCAATTTCCGAATGGTACTGGAAATCAGGAGTAGAAGATGATGGACGGTAGTTCGTGGAGTGTAACCAGAAAATTCGGTGCCTTGCAAGTGACAAAATGCGAACAGGGAGGCACTTGTGTCGAGCAACTGGAAAGAAGGAGATTCGTTGCCCCTATTTTTATATAGTCTAGAAGAAAGTACTCTATACATATCATATCTTAACTTTAGCTTTTTGAACATTCCTTTTTCCTTGTAAAGAAAGTAGAATTCTATTGGAGATTTGTATAATATTGCTTTTCCTTTTCTTCATCTTCTTCTGGCAAAGGTAACACCATTGTTGCAAACATATTTTCAATTTGATTTTTGTTTATCTTCTTAATGAAATCATTGAGTTTGTTACTCTTTAGTTTATTAACCATGAGTAGCTAAATCATCAAGCTTAGAGGTTTGAGGTGATGAATGCTTAGTGGGTGGGTATTGTTAGAATCTTCTCAACATTTAGCCCAGGTAGTGTAAATCTATTAAGTTCTCTCGAATTTATAATTGATACAGTCTATAGTTGCAAATGTGGGTCTACTTGTCTTACTTGATTTTGCTTGAAGAGAAGAATTGAGTATTGGGAGAATATTTGATAGTGGAAATGGATGTGATGTTGTGAAGTTGGGTTAGAAATAGCCATATTTACACTCCTAATTAATAGCTGATAGCTAGAGATAGTGAAGTTATTAATCCAAACTCCATTTGGTTGATTTGATTGCGTCTGGAGGTTCGAAAGAATTCTAGAAAAAGACATTCATTGGTTAGAAAAATATAGAATGCCAACCTGCCCAAAGTTATTTACACAATTTGCAATAATTTGATGATTTAGCATGTCATTATTTAATTAGCACATCATTTACACCTCGCCTCAGGTCTCTTTCTTTATTGTCTACAACTTGGGTTATTTTGTTGTTACAATTAAGCTGAGTTAGAATCCACCATTGTTAATATCAAGTTTCCCCCAAAATATTCTTGCTTTGTTTCTTTTAAGTGGTGCGAACTAATTTAAATTTTTCAAACAACACTTATGTATATTACTTGTTAGTCTCTGTGGGATTCGACCCACATCTTGGGATATTTCTTTTGATACAACAAGCGCTGCAGCTCCTTCGTGAAGAGTGTATTTTGGATGCTATCAAAAGTGGAGTTGTTGCTAGGGACTAGCACTTGATATTCTTGTGTTGATTTATAATTTGAATTAATCTTGCATCTTAGTTATTGACATTGATTTTGTATGGTTGGATTTTACTGTTGAGTTGGAGCTTCATCTTACCATTGTTGAGTGATCATTGTCATGCGAATGAGCCTTTGAAGGTTGTTATGAGACCCCAAGGAGGCACCTTATATATGGAGACTCTCAAGTTGGTGGATAAGACGTGGCGTAGAGAATGGAGGAAAGATACAATGTTGTTGGTCATGGCGAAGCAGAGATAAATTATTAATGAATTATATGAAGGGTTTCATATAAGGCACCGTCAAGCTAATCAAGGCTATGGATATTCTTATAATGAAAATCAAGGTTGGAATGATGTTTGTTTAGATGAAACAAGTAGTCAAGGAAGTGAGGATTCACTCTTATCTCGAATGGAAAACACTCTTGAGGTGGTGTTCAAAAAAGTTATTTCAACTTATTCGGGAGTATAGGAGTTACGGAGTGGTGTTGGACCTCAGCTGCAACAGTAAAATCAAGATGCAGCAATAAAACACTTAGAGGAAGAATGAATGTGTTAGCACTCAAGTTGAAACTCAACAAGTAACAAAGGAAACAAAAGTTTCACCACCCCAACCCAACATGGATGAAGAAACATTTGGAGGGAGGTGGAAGAAGAGATTCTAGATGAAACATTTGATAGCCTTTTCTTGGCCGGTGAAGAATGAGAGGAAGTATGTCAAGTGAACAAAGGGATAAGACATGCCTTCCAACCTAGGAAACTAGACCTTGACCTTAAAAATCAGAAAACTCCATCTTCACAACCAACCATTGTTGTACCTCCGGGTTTGGAACTCAAGCCCTTATAGACCATTTGAGCATTGCATATTTTTGGGGAAAATGGAATCATACTTTCGGTCATTATGTCCCACAGCAAAGCTCACTCCTAACCATGTAGAAAAACTCATAGTGGTATTGAAAAGGCATATCCTAGACTTAAGGTGGTTGATAGTTGATATTATCGGTCAAAGGTGTCTAAATCCACCTATGCAAGAGGTAGTCAAGAATGAAATTATTAAATGGCTATATGCAGGGGTGGTATATCCAATTGCCAACAACGAGTTTGGGCCCAGTACAGTGCGTGCAAAAGAAAGGGGGCATTACGGTTTGTCTCAAATGAAAATAATGAATTGTTACAACTTTGTCCGGTTATCGGATGGAGAGTTTTCATGAATTCTTATAGCAAACTCCTAGACAAGAAAGATCACTTCCTGTGCTCTTCATTGACCAAATTTCTTGGCTGGATACTCGGGGTACAATAAATCTCTATTTCACCTAAGGATCAAGAGAAAACTACTTTTACATGCCCCTCAGAGGCCTTGATTCCTTTTGGTGTTTGTAATTCTCCGCCACTTTCCAAAGATGTATGATGTCCATCTTATCACACATAATTGGAGGACATATTGAATTATTTATGGATGACTTCTCGGTTGAGGGGGATTCATTTGAAATTTTTGGTACAGCTAGAAGAGATATTAAAGATATGCGAGGGGAGACAAACTTGGTCCTCAATTGGTAAAAATGTCATTTCATGGGAAAAAGGGATTGTGTTGGGGCACAAAATCTCCAAGAAAGGAATTGAGGTAGACTAAGCTAAGATCGATGCTATTTGCTCGATTCACAGCCTCAAGCACAATGAAGGGTGTTAGGAGTTTCCTCGGGCATGTGGGATTTTACCGCCGCTTTATTAAGTTTCTTCAAGATAGCTCATCCTCTATTTTGCTACTAAAAAAAAGGAAAGTTCAATTTTGATGAGGGTGAAGGCATTTGAAGAGTTGAAGGAAAGGATGGCACCTAATTGGTCAAAGCCCAACAAGCTCATATGTGATCCCGTGGGATAGCATGAGGTGCTGGTCCTTGGGCAGCAAAAAAGAAAGATTTTAACCCCATTTACTATGCCTGACCAAGGCCCTATATGATGCACAAAACCGACTATATAGTATTTGAATAGTGTTCGAGAAGTTGGGCATATTTTTTGGGACAAAGTGAGTGGTGCACACGGACCATGCGACACTCGGGTATTTGATGGATAAGAAAGATGTTAAACTAGTCTTATTAGGTGGAATTGCTATTGTTGCGGAATTCGACTTTGAAGTAAAGGATTGTAAGGGGAATTGAGACCAGTGGCCAGACCATCTATCATGCCTAGAGACGAGGGTCAATAAGAATCCAAGAGAAAATTAATGATAACTTCTTGGATGAACATATTATAAGCTGCAACCCATGACTTAACACGAAGTAGTTTGCCGACTTTGCTATGGCCAAGCAACACGATACACAGAAGGTTTGGACTTTCTCGAAAGAAAAGAAATTCATGCATGATGTCCAGGAAGTTTATTGAGATAAACCTTACCATTTTCGCAGTTGCACGAGATGGTTTGAGTCGATGGTGTGTCCCGAGAAGTGGATATGATGCCAATTCTATAGGCTTGTCATTCTTGATTGTATGGGGGCCATTATGGGAAGTGTTCGAGATAGCGCAAAGGTGTTACCGGTGTGGATTTTATTGACCTACTATGCATCATGATGCTCATGACTTTGTTAAGTAATGCGATCGGTGTTAAGAGGCAGTGAGTATTTCAAGGGGAGAGGCCTGGAAACTTCCATTGACATCAATCATATCGCCAAGGAAACCCACGACAGCGCGTGGTTATGAGATCTGCATGTAGTCAGCACGAGCGTCGGCATGCTCGGTCTTAGATACGACTCTCGAAACATGAATATAGGCTTATACATAAATCAATAACATCATGAATTAAGATTCATTGGATAAAATATAACATTTATCATCATTGTTCTCCTTTAAAACATGCTTAGCCAAGAATTATAGGCCATTTTCATAGGCCAACATCATAAATCGATAAATCATGTAATTCACTTCATAAATTATAAACCATTCTTTAACATATGGGCATTGCAAATACTTTATCACATTCAAACACTTTCAAAATATGCTCATCAACATGGGTAACTTTAATTCATGCTTTTCCATCATCAATAATTTCAAAATATTGCATATTCATTGTAAATCATAACTTTCATGAACTTTTATCAAATGAGCATTTTGGATTTAAAAGCTTGGAACATGATTTTTGAAGAAAATACTATAAAACCAATCCATCATTCATAATTCAATAATTAAGACTCAATTAAATCATACCCATAAGAAGAAATCACATTTTCATGCATTTGAGTAAAACCCCATAGACTTGAATAGGAGGATTCATGATTTTAAATTGAGATTTGAGCATGGGTGGGGAAGAATTTCACCCATTATAAAACCCTACATACTTGAAAATGGATTGACTCAAAGTTCCTTGAACACCCACAAAGAAATTGATGGAAACTTGTGGAGAAGACCTTGATTCTTCCAAAAATCTCTCTAAAGTCTTGCATAAGAATGGAATGCATAAAGGACTTAACCCAACTTGTAAATTTTTTAATAAATTAAAATATCCAAAATGACGTTGTTTAGGGTCTAGCGTGGAAAAGTCGAATGCCCTTAAAATTATTTCACAGCGTAGGACGGACCAACAGCGGCCCAGCGGGTCACTTGCTTAGCTTATACCATGACTCGTGGAATTGAGTCATTAGATTACCTTTGCCTCACCATATCGAGATCTTTCCCGACTCATCACTTACTTCAAACTACGTCATTGAATCGACTATAAATCGACTCCTTAACCAATCGACTTCCATTTCCACAGTCGTGGTATCCATCCAGATTGAATGCACTGGAAACCTCAACCACAGAAAGCGACTTGAAGCAAGGGTCGTTCCTCCTCACCACGAATCGTGGGATGCCCGAATTCATGGAATGACTACTGTAGTCATATAGTATAGCGAGCCGGATCTTATACTTAACATACACACTCATACATATAAAAACTTGCACACATGGGCGAATATAGATACTAAGATAGAGTCATAGGACAAAACTGATACCTCAAGTCGGAACTAAGCTAGGTAGAGAATAAATGAGGATATCTAGCCATTATATCGGTTTGGCTTCCCACGAAGTTCCCTCAACATGCTGATTTCTCCATAAAATCTTAAGCTGAAGCTACTTCTTTGTTTCTCAACTTCCGAACTTTACGGTCCAAGATTTCTTGGGGATTTCTTCTGCTTGAGGTTGTCTTTTACCCCAATGCTGTCTACCAAAACTACCAAGGTTGGATCACCCAAACACTTTTTCAAAAGCGACACATGGAAGATGGAATGAACCTAAGATAACTCAGGCTGCAAGTCCAACTCATACGCCACTGCCCAGCTCTTCTCACAGCACGGTAGGGACCAACATAGTGGGGACTGAGTTTCCCTTTCTTCTAAACCGCATGACTCCCTTCATAGGAGATACCTTTAGAAATACCTATTAGATACATCAAACTCCAATTCACTTCTCCTCCCTTCAGCATCGATTTTTGGCGACTACGTGCTATTTTTAACCGATCCTGATATCATCTTAACCCCTTCACCATCGCCTAGTGAATCGAATCTGGTCCTATCATAACTGCCTCGCCAACTTCAAACCATCCGATGGGAGATCTACACCTTCGCCCATAATGAGCCTCGTATGGTGCCATCTGAATCTTGGAGTGATAAGCATTATTATAGGAAAACTCGATAAGGGAAAATGATCACACCCCAACTACCTTTGTAATCCATAACACATTCCCTCAACATGTCCTCGAGGGTATGAATGGTTCATTCTGCCTGGCCGTATGTTTGCGGATGGAAGGCTGTGCGAGCTTCCTGCGTCCCAAGTCCTTTTTGGAATATAACACCAGAATTGAGAGGTAAAGCGAGTACCTCGGTCTGAAATAATAGACAAGGGCACTCCATGGTCGAACCAACTCCCGAAATACAACTTAGCATAATCATCCACGTGAATCGTGGTCTTGGCCGGGTTAGGAAGTGTGCAGCCTTAGTTAACCTGTCGACCACCACCCAAATGGAGTCGTATTGTCGGTGAGTACGGGGTGGACAGTAAGCAATCCATATTTATTTCCTCCCACTTCAAAGTAGGAATGCTAATATCTGAAGTATGCCTCCGGCCTTTGATGCTCAACTTTCAGTTGCTGACAGTTGGGACATTTGCTTTACGAACCGCTATATCTTCTCTTCATACCATCCCACCAATAGATTTCTGATAGGTGTTTTCGTGGATCCTGGATAGATAGAATATCTAGTACCACATGCCTCCTTAAATATGTCAGAACCCTCAAATTATCGACTTTTGAAACACATAGTTGACCTGGTATCATAGCACACCATCTCCCCCTTGGAAAAAAACCTCCACCTTGTGACTTGCATAGCCTCCTTCATCTTCCTCAATATTGGATCGTCTTGCCTAGATTTAACATCAACCACCAAGGATGATTACAGGCAGATTATGTACAACAACACGCCATCGGTCAAGTCGATCAATCTAACTCCCAATCTTGCCAGTCGGTGGCATCCTTCACCAACTCCTTCTTCCTAATCCACATGGGACACACTCTCCATCAAGAGCCTACTAACCGCATCATAACCACATTTGCCTTGCCGTTGGTAAAGGACACTCATGTCATAGTCCTTTAGTAACTCCAACCACCTCTTTACTTAGAAGATTTAGATATTTTGTGTGAACACATATTTTGAAGTCTTGTGATAAAGTAAATACATCCACGTGAACCCCATACAAGTAATGCTAGCCATATCATCAATGCAAACACCACCACAGCCAACTCAAGATCGTGGGTCGAATAATTCTTTTCATAAACTCGGCTATCTCGAGGCATATCTTGCATTACCTTCCCAAGTTGCATCAACACACATCGGCCCAGACTCTCGAAGCTTCACAATACTACAAAGCCATTAGTACCCTCGGGTAAGGTCAATGCGGGTGCTGAAGTTAGTCGGGTCTTCCAGCTCTTGGAAGCTTTTCTCACAAGCATCCTACTATTGGAACTTCGTCTTTTAGGTCAACTTGGTCAATGGTGCCACAATAGATGAGAAACCCTCAATAAACCTTTGGTCGGACCTGAGATCAATCTTGGAGAAGCACTTGGCACCACGAAGATGGTCGTCAAATCATCGATCCACAGGCAAGGTACTTTGTTCTTGACGGTAACCTTATTCGATAAGATAGTCAATACATGCAGCCCAGAGGAGCGAACCTTCTTTTCGAACAAATAGAATTGGTGTACCCCATGGAGGCAGCTCGATCAATGAAGCCCTTATCCGGCAAATCCTTTAAGCGATCCTTCAATTCCTTTAGTTGAAAATTTGGGGCCATCCTATAGGGAGGTATTGAGATAGGCTACGTATGCACAGAAAGTGATCAATATCAGAAATCAATTTCCCTCTCTAGAGGAACACCTGGCAAATCATCTGAAAACACCTTAGGATACTTGCATACCACAGGAGGCGGGCGGAATCGTCGGGGTCTCGGACTCCACATCCTAACCCTAACTAGGTGGTACATGAAGCCTTTAGAGATCATTTTCTGGCACAAGATAGGAAATGAACCGATGCTAGTACTGCCGAACTACCCTTCCACTCCAACACGGCTCCTCGGAAAATGAAATTCCCTCCGTCTGGTCCTACAATTCATCGAGCATAACACGCAAACAACCAATTCATGCAGGGAATAATGTCAAAGGCAGTCATGGCTAACTCCACAAGGTCTGCGGGGGTAACCTTATGCAACTCAGTGACTGGTCTTTCTCTATACACCGTCTAACTATGGCCAGAATCACCAATAGGGGTCGAAACTGAAACGGTTTTGACAAGGTCTCGGGACTAACTCGAGGCTACTAGCAATGTAAGTCACAAAAACATGGTAGCTCCCGGAGATCTAGCAAAGGCATAAACATCAATATGAAGACACGCAACATAAAAGTGACCACATTGGCGAAGCCTCATCCCCGGCATGAGGCAAGGGCATATAATTGGTTTTGGCGTTGTTTCCACCTCCACTAGTCGATGCTCCTGCGAACGGAATGGGCTAGAGCTACTGCTGTCTTGGTGATACGTGCCCGACCCACATCATCACCCTATCTAGCATATGTGCACGCTCAGCATATGTTTCCAGACCTACTACATCCATAACAAACATTTGAATAGAGCAAGCACTCCCAGGCATGACTCTTGCCACACTTTCAGCGGGCTGGAGGAGTATACTCATGGGTGCCTCTCTTATCCCTCGATCCACGAAGCCCTGCTCTCTAATCATCCTTGGAGTGCGGATCGAACACTAGTGATGATGGTGCTGGGGCTAGTGACCTCTACTAAAACTATGGACCCGGTAGCCATAGCCGGACCTTTGATTTGAAAACCCACGACTATCCCACTCTAAGCCCCTCTTTTTGCCTCCCTCTCCCTCGCCCAAGCCGCCTCCATCTGTTGGAAATCTGACATATCAAAGGAAGTTCCATATCCGGTGAAGCATGGAAGTCACGGAATCATGTCTAAATCTTCGGCCACACCATCAACAAATCGGCTCACTAGCGCCCTCGATCCATCACCAACTCTAAAGTATTTTAGTGGAGAGTGAACTCAAGTAGATACTCCAACACTTTGTCATCTTTCTGGCAAGGTTCACAAAATCAGCTGCATTCAACTCCCGCCATCTCCCTAGGAAAACCCTATCGAGAAAGGCCATGCGGAATTAATCCCAGCGTAAGGCCAGCTCCCGCTGCTGCGCTTTCCTTCCATTTCTTGGCACCCAAATATGGCTTGACCTCCATACAAGCATAAGATTCCAAGTCAGCTCACTCCCCATTTTCACCCCCATAACCTGAGTTACCTTTAAGATCCCTTCAATCTCGTGTGGATCCTCATCACCTTTCATCCGTGAACTCAGGAGGGTTCGTCCTCCAAGAAGTCTTTAATCCAGCCGTCGCTACATTGCCATCTCGTAGGACCTCACGCAACAGCCTACTGAATTGACCTGAGCGGTCAAGACCTTCGCCAACATCTGAATAGCACTTGAAACTCGGTGTGGGCAGTTGGCTCCTAGTTCTGGGCTCCTGAACAGGTGAAGCTTGCTGATATCCATGGTAATTTCCATCTCCATGGCCTTAATCATTTCCATTCCTCCTTCCGTTCATTCTTTTAGGAGCCATAATTCTGCAATCGTGAATCGCACGAGTTAGAAGGATGGAGAGGTTTTTCATGTACGACATAGAATATATAAAAGAATAGGACATTTCCTAAAACGTCTAGTAGTCTCTTCGTCATAAGTGTGGCACTTCACACCCATAGACTCTACTTAACGCGGCCTTCAGACTCCCTAGGACAATTCAAACCTATTGCTCTGATGCAAGTTTGTCACGATCCGAATGTATATTCGGATCATAGACAGACAAAAGAGGACCTTGAGAGTCCCCAAGTCGATCCATGACTCATGCATACAACTAATCTCATTCAAATAAGCAGAATGATAATCATAACAACATAGCGAAACATAATCATAGCATAACACTAGAAAAATACTGGATGTACACATAAGTTGAATGTTACACATGGTCTGAAAGCCTCTATAACATACAATGGGTTGATGGGACAGCATCCCCAACTAACTCGAACAAGCGAAATGTAACATAACCTAAATTCTGTGCAAACAGCCCTCGAAACATGAGGACTCACTAATAAGTTGAACGTAAGTTGAGATAGACAAAAGGATGAGGATGAGCTTGAGATTCGGACCTGTATCATGAAATGATACAACATAGAAATTATGCGGATTAGTACGTGGAATGTACTAAGTATGCAAAAGGTAAGTAAAAAATGGACATTTCAAAGTAAAACAAGACTCATAAGAAAACAACAAGTGAAGGGCGTCATGCATATATCATAAACCCTTTAGAAAACATAAGGCTTAAGGCTTTCAAATCATTAAGTAAGCGTTCATATTCATAATCGTAAGTAAACACCAAAACATAACTTGAGTCAATAACATAAACATATAAATGCATAAAACATGCGGAACAATGGGAGGACTCATCATAAACGACACCATCATGGTAGAGCCTTTCATGATGCCCCAACTATCTCATCCAAGTGGGTGGTGACCACTGGCTTTCCAGGCGATGGTCGTACATAAGGCGTGATATAACATTTGAGGGGATCATTACCATTACACATCCCATATCATTAGAAACCCACGGTGGCACGTGGTTATGAGATACAAGCGTAGTCCTTTGAACGTCGGTCTGCTCGGTGCTAGAGACAGCTCCCAAAAAAATGCATATAGAATCATACATAAATCAATAACATCATGCATTAAGATTCATTGGCTAAAATATAACATTTATCATCATTGATCCCCTTTAAAACATGCTTGTAAATCATAGGCCCTTTTAATTGGCCAATATCGTAAATCAACTAAATCGTATAATTCATACATAAATCATAAACCATTCTTTAACATATGGTCATTACACAATACTTCATCATATTCAATTGTTTCAAAATAACTCATCAACATAGGTAACTTGAATTCATGCTTTTCCGTCATCAATAAGTTCAAAATATTGCATATTCATTGTAAATCATAACTTTCCTTTGAACTTTCATCAAATGGGCATTTGGATTTAAAAGATTGAAACTTTATTTTTAATAAAATAATATAAAACCAGTCCATCATTCTTAATTCCCATCATTCTTAATTCAATAATTAATACTTAATTAAATCATATCCATAAGGAGAAATCACATTTTCATGCATTGAGTAAAACCCCATAGACTTGAATAGGAGTGTTTATGATTTTAAATTGTGATTTGGGCATGGGTAGGGAAGAATTTCACCCATTCTAAAACTCTACATACCTAGAAATGGATTGACTCAAAGTTCCTTGAACACCCACAAAGAAATTGATGAAAACTTGAGGAAGAAGACCTTGAATCTCCTAAAAATCTCTCTAAAGTTCTCGCATGAGAATGGACATGCATAAAGGACTTAAATCCTCTTATCACACTTATAAAATATCCAAAAAGACATAGTTTAGGGTCTTAAATCGTGGAAAAGTCGGAAATGCCCTTAAAATTATTTCCCTGAAAACTGTCTCGAACGGACCAACGACCGACCCAATAGGTCGTGGCAACATTCTATGACTCGTGGTATCGAGTCCTCGGGTGCACTACCTCCTAACACATCTCAGATCCTTCCCATTACTCGTCAGGATGAGTCGTTACTTCAAACCACGGGTCATTGAATCGACTATCGTCAACTCCTTGACCAATCTAACTTCCATTTCCACAAGCCTCACCATGACTCGTGGTGCTTTCTAACGAGTCATGGTATCCATCCATTGAATGCATTGGAAACCTCAACCCACAAGTAACGACTTGAAAAACTGGACCGTTCCTCCTCACCACGAATCATGGGATGCTCCATTGTTTTACCCTCAACCTAAGCTCATTCCTTCTAACGACTGGTAACAACGACTCGTTGTTCCTGACAATGAGTCGTTACACCATCCGTTGTCACCACATCTCCCCTGAACGCCCATTCCACGACTGCTTTTGACAACTCGTGGTATCCGCCCACGAGTCATTGAGTCATCCGTTCTGTGATGTTTTTGCCATTTTTCTACATTTTTCACATTAAACTCCTGGGCTATTCTTAGGCCTTTCTGGGTATTACAGAATGTCTCTGTATCATCTTGTCTTTGGTAAAGTGTGCCACCTCCCTGTTCAGTTAGAACATAAGGCCTTGTGGGCATTGAAGAGCTTGAACCTTAAATGGGGAATAACTTTCCTAGGACAAGTAGAAAATTTGAATGAGTTGGATGAATTCAATATGTGGACATATGAGAATGTAGGTATTTACAAAGTCCACATGAAGCATTATCATGATAAAAAAAATTTGCAGCAGGATTTTGCTCTAGGGGACTTGGTGTTGTTGTTCAATTTACGATTGAGACTATTCCCAAGGAAGCTAAAATCTAAATGGTCAGGGCAATTCAAGGTATCACAAGTTTACGACAGTGGTGCCATAAAACTTCAAGGAGAAAATGGGTCAAAATTCAACGTCAATGGTCAAGGGGTAAAAAGATATTTGGGAGTGTTGGAGGAGGTTGGGCGAACAGAGGTCTTGTACCTAGATGAACCATAAAACTTATAGAACTATGTTGTGCCGCGACGTTAACTAAGGAGCTTCTTGGTAGGCAACCCAAGCATTCTTATTTTTATTCTCTTTGAACTTTTTACTGCTTTGTTGTCTTTTATTTTAGTAGGTAATTGCAATTCAAGGTAGAGGGGGGACAGGGCGTGACCGGCATATTAGCGGTTGGACACCGACCTACCATAGAAGATAAGACAGTGCACAAGATATTCTAGGAGGCAATCAATGACTCACCAGTGGAATGTCGATATAATTTCGTGAACTGTTGTCAAATTGCCGATGCGAGTCAGTACACCTGGGAGTAATTGTCACATCAATGTCTCACCCAGAAAAATGTCGATGTTAATCCGCAAAATGCCGGTCAGTCGCCGACTCTAAACCAGTAGACCTACACATCAATGGGTTGCCAGTTCTCATTGGCGAGCTCCAGAAGACCCGACCTAGGTTTATGTTCTTCTCAGAAGGTTGACCGGGTTTTGACCTTAAACTTCCCACTTTTCCCTTTTTCCACCATCTCTCATATTTTCAACAAACCATCCTTCCACCTAACCTCCATCAATATTCACCTCGCTCTTGCCCAATCACCTTCCCTTTCTTCACCTTTAAATAGTTCTTCCCATCTCCCATTTCACTCCACCGATATTCCTACAAATTCAGGTATACCATAAGTAAGCAAGTGCAAGGCCCTCTCTACTAGCTGTCACATCACATTTTGGTATGATTTTTCTAGCTCATGTTTAAATTAAGGATGAAAATCTACCATGATGCATGATTAGAGTAGATATTTCTGATGCTTTGTTTTTATTTGATTACCTCATATTTTGTTTTGTGATGTGTGGTTGTTCTGTTCTATTGTTTTTATTTTTTTATTTTATTTTTTTATTTTTTTTATTATGGAGGTGAAGTCTGAGTAACCCTGGGTGGGTCACCTTCACAACTTTCCCAATGATCGATAGCATGACAACTTTCTTAAGGAAAAGTTGTCGTTATTAATTTGGTTGGCATCGTGGTTTTGGTGAAGCGCTGTGATTGGACCAAGTGGGGGATAACCCTTCGGCAAACTGCTGGACATCGACAAATCGCCGGTGAAACTGTGGGTTTGATTGATAATTTTCTCTAATTTCTGTCATGAACCTACGTTTTAGTTGTTCTTCATGATTTTGTAGCCGAGAATCACCAATGATGGCAGCTTCTACCCAGTTTACTGGTTCCTACCGACAGACTCATCAACGCTTTGCGGTTCCTTATCTGCCTTTAGCCGATGTTCCCCCAATATCACCTGGGCCACCTTATAACCCTTTGCTTATTATTTTTTTTCTTCCAATGTTCTAAGTGTTTTCTAATTATTGTGCATAATACTAACCTTTGACTGTAGCATCATGTCCCCTTATGATGAAACCCAGCGTCTAACACATATTTGCTTTAGGCTGGCTGAAATGGAAGAATATTACATATCCTTCAAGGAAAAGCGGTTTGTCTATAAAGAAACTTAATTTTTGGTAGATTCCTTCAAAACTAAATTTCCTAATATATACTATCAGATTAGCATGAGAGATTGGGGTCCATTTACCATATTTGTCGACTCCTACTTTCCTAAGTTGGTGTGGGATTTCTATACAACATACAAGGCATGGAAAAGCCTCCTAAAACACAAAGGCCGAACAGATACATCCCCATGCCTACTGTCTGTATGGGTGCGTGTCCAAGAGGTGTCCATAACTCCAGAAGTAATCAATTCCCTCTACTGGGCTGAGCCGATCGAACCAAATTCAACATACCATAGGAAGGTGGAAGATAAAGAGAACTAGTTCCAATGGGTAGTCGATATAATTGCGATAGGTCAACCACAGTGGGCCATCTCCAGGGGTCTAATTCATCATCGTGACCTGAAATTTGAAGCCCGTATGTCTCTAGATTATGTTTATGCTCAGTTAATTCCTTCTTAGAATACAACAGAAGTCCCAACTGAAGTTGTTATTCTTATCACTTGCATCATGAATCATATACAAATCAATGTTGGAGAGATCATTGCAGATCAATTCAAAAGAAGGGCCAAGCATCAGGCCACACCATTACCATATCCTAGCCTTGTGAGTATGTTGTGTGTGCCGGCTTCATACCCTTTCTTCCAGCCATTAGATAAAATTGTGCGGGCTGACGATGTGATTACATTGGCTACCAAAATAGATAAATATGCCCTAGCCGCAATGTGAGCCAAAGGTACAAAAGATAGGACTCAACCACCACCTTCTATGCCCTCTAGCACACCTGATGGCTAGTTCTAAGCAGCTGAGGCTCCCACCACCACACTAACTGACGTGCTCAAAATAGCACAAATGGCCCAAGTGAATGAAAGTCAGATTGTGAAGCTAGCTAAGGCCATCTCTTCCATGATCCAACATGCAATTAAGAAAGCCATGAAACCTTATAGAGATAAGTTGAGAGGCCTCTATTCTACAGTTGAGGTCTTAGAAAATGAAGTGATTGCTTTGAGGAACGACGTGGCTACACTCACTGGACCTCCACCTGCCAGCAACCCAACCCCTCCTGAGCCAGCTGGGGTGACTTCATAGCCCGGGCACCCAAGAGCCCACCTGATGATTGGTGGGTGAGGTATGAAAATGCGTCAGAAATGGTGTCAGATGAAGAGATATATCATTGCTGACCACCACCGCCTCCAATGCTGACTGTGTATGAAGTAGATCCATCTTGGAAACCCAGTGGGGTAGATGCCACTTCATATTAGGAACTTTGAACCCTACTAGATAAATGGGTGGTTCTTGGACCTAGGAAACCATTGGAACTCCCACTTGATCCATTGATGTCGACGGTTGCGGAAACATCTTCTTAGCATTTTGATGCGGCCACGTAGCTCGTCCCAATCACTAATTCTATCAGGAAGTCCCCTTCAACTTGTTGTCTTTTCTTTTCATTCCATTGGAGGCAATTTATTGTTTGAAGTGGGGGAAGGGAGTGTATATCTTACAACGCAATGAAATGAATGATTTTTAAATGTTACTGCTGAAAAAGGGGTCATTGCTTTGAATTTTCAATTGTTGTTTTTTGATCCAAACTCTTTTGTTCACCTATGTAAATAGTAGAGCAGTAATCAAACTCTAAGGGTTTTCTTGTAATACCCTAGAAGGGGATAAGAATAGACACAGGAAGTATAATTGGAAAAGTGCAAAAAAACTGGCAAAAATATCTCAGGATGGGAGACTTAACGATTCGTGGTCAGATATCACGAGTCTTCGTTTGCAGTCGTGGGGTGGAGGTTAGGAAGCAGTGGCGATAGATGACCTGATGAGTCATTAGGAGTGGCAACGAATCATCTAGTTAGTCGTTAGGAGGGAGAAGCTTTGGTTCTAAGGAAATTTTCGGTGAATTTTAATGAAAGTGCAGGATGAATCATTGGGTGTGGTGATGAGTCGTGATGTTGTTCATGACCTGAAGGTTGAGAAATTTCAGTAGACCTGACGAATGGACCTAAGGAGTCGTTTGATGGGACAACGACTTGTCAGGTGAGTCGTGGCATTAGTTCGGGAAATTTTTTAGACTTTCTCAGGGGCAGATTAGTAAAATCCCATGCTCCCAGATTTAAAATGATGTCGTTTTGGGAATGTTTGGGGACGTTTTTAAGGGTTTTCCTAATCCTAAACCCTCATTCTCTCAATCTCCTTCTTCCTCCTCTCTTCTCCAAAGATTTTAGGAATTTCCTAAGGTATGTGGGACTTCAACAAGGATATCTTTTCATCCTTATGCCCCAAAATATTTTCAATAAGAACCCAATTTAAATTATTTAGAATATCATGAGCTAGAGTTTTGAATAATGAATAATTTCTTCCTCATCCTTTTCTTAAATGTTAATATTTACTGCAATTATGGAAATTGTTTCAAATGTTGATGTGATGGGTTGTCGGGATGTGGACTATATGTTGGGAATGCATGAGGCTGACATGTCGATCGGAAATTGGCTTGAGTAATGAATGGGTGTTTCTTATTGTTCGATTAATTTGCGTATTCACGTATGAGAATGATGAAGTGGTGGAAATATGGGCTGAATATATATGTATGTAGCATGTTCTTCCTAAGTCAACTTGATAAATGAATGTGAATTGGTTATGCCTTTCTTGATTATCGTAGAAATTCATTACCATGATGAAAGTGTGGGAATGTTGCGTAATTAACCCTAATGATGTGATTATGACGTAGATGACCATGCTAAATTGAGTAAGAGTTGTAGTCTTGAGTAATTGAAGTAAACTATGTGACATCACCATTTTTTAGATTAAATCGATTGGGTATGAATAGATTGCATCTCCATTGTTGAACTATGAGGCTTGGGCGGATTCTATATTGTTTTCCTTATTAAAGTTGTTTGTATAAAATCCTAGAATCTAAAACATTCGTGGCTAGAGAGTTCATAAATGGAGTGATTGTGACAAGTGTGTGTGAAATGGTTGACCTAATTACATGAAGTTACGCATCCTTGATAGATTATGAGTGGAGTTCTATAAAGCATGTTTGATCTTATATTTCCTATTGAATGAGGTGAATACGGAATCAAGATTCCATGATAGAATAATGCTATTACGAATTTATAACATGTTAATAATGTGATGTTAAAGCTAATGAGGAAGTTGGTTTTGTAATAATGTAAATCATGATGATTGAGCTTGTTATTAACTTGTCAAGTTGTGAATCCATGCTTATTTGAGAGATAACATTAATAGACTATAGTGGAGAAAGTATTACCTAGACGATAGTGGAGAATGTCTTACCTAGACGCTAGTGGAGAATGTCTTACCTAGACTCTAGTGGAGAATGTCCTACCTAGACAATAGTGGAGAATGTCCTACCTAGACGATAGTGGAGAATGTATTCATGTAGTCAGTCTGGACTCACATCCCTAGTCAGTTGAGCATTTTACTTTCCCTGCATTGTTTGGGATCTTCTTTTAGCCAGTGACTCTCTATATCAGAGCTTTCCCTCTCCCTGTGATAGCTAGGGATTCTCTCTAGTTGAGAATGTTTCCCCTTTGATAGTCAGGGACGCTCCCTTCGACCTTCAAGGACTCCCTCTTAGATGTGAGGGACCCTCTTGATATCAGTCACGGCATCACACTCTGTATTATTCCCGATTATTACTTCTTGCACATCAGCGGTTACTACAGTAATGCATGTCTTTATAATGTGGTTATGTTAATTGAATATGTAAACCTCATGTAAGATTGTTGTACTTCACTTATATTACATTGCTATTAATATGTTTTATAT
This sequence comes from Datura stramonium, assembly GCA_018107945.1. Lineage (NCBI taxonomy): Eukaryota > Viridiplantae > Streptophyta > Magnoliopsida > Solanales > Solanaceae > Datura > Datura stramonium. Next base: position 146,835 of record JACEIK010002639.1, read on the forward strand.
TACTTCCTTCTTGCTAATATAATGAGTTATTTTACTTACGCTTCCTGCATACTCAGTGCATTCCAAGTACTGGCCGCACGCTTCTTGTGCTATATCGTTTTATGATATAGATTCAGGTCTCCAGGCTCTGCCGCATGGTTAGATACGCTAGCCTATTCTCCCAGTTGTTAGTGGTGAGTCCTCATATTCCGAGGACGTGAGTATCATTCTTGTTTTATTTTTGATTTCAGTTTTCAAACTTTTGGAGTTAGCTGGGGGTTTTTCCCAAAAACTCATCAGTTTTAGTAGAAGGCTTTCAGACTTGTTAGATAGGATCACCGTTGTATTTTAAATGTTATTAAGTTGTCGTTTTGATTTATATCAGTCTCTAGTCAGTTCTTCCGCTTGTTCATGATTTTTGATGTTCCTTATGTTAATTGTATGTGATTATTATGCCATGGGTAGACTTGGAGCCTCCCGGGGTTCCTTGTCCTGTGTCTACGATCCGAGTGTACTCTCGGGTCGTGATATTTCTTCATACCATGATTCTTTTCTGAGGGGCATTTTTTTGTTTTTCTTCTTTTTCTTTTGCTTTCTTGGCGAACCAAGTTGGCCCTTCCCAATAATAGATTGTACGACGACTCTCTTAAGGGAGAATATCATGTCTTTCTTGAGTCTTCTATGGAGTTATTTTGAGAGATTCCACCAAAAGTTTTGAAATGTGGCATGAAAATGAGAAAAGAAAAATGGGCATTTGAATTGAGAATGTAGCACTCTTTGTTATACATTGTAGATTCCTTGTTTCTCCTATGAATTTTCATGCTCTAATGTCTTGAATCAATATCTTGTGATGATAATGACTTTTATGGACTCTTTGGGTGTGATGCCTTGTGTTGTAAGGATCTTTGTGAATCGCATGCATAGCTTCTTGTCTAGAACTTGCCCTAAGTGTGACTCAAGGAGAAATCCTATATGTATCTACACTTAGAACATGATCTTAGGCCCTCTTTTGTTAAGTCACTTCACCCAAAATGACCTGCTTGAACATTAATCTTTGATAGCCAACATTTGAGCCTTGGACCATTTCTTTGAAAAACACATTACAAACCTAATGACCATTTTAAATCCTTCTCTATGGCACCCTTCCTCCTTAATTTCTAGTGATGAAACAATGAAAAATGGGGCTTGAAGCCCAAGAAATGGGGAGCGATAAGGGAGTGAATGAGAAATGAGGCAAAGGCCTAAGTTTGGGGGTTAGCAAGAGTAGGGAGAAAAATGAGAAGCCTAAAATTGAGGTAGCACCAAAATTGTGATGAGATGAGTGAATCGATGGGTTGAAATACCTCGAATCATCAAAAGAGAAACAATAGTTAATAGGTGCTATCTCTTGCATAAATAAGGCAAAATGTGAAATTCATAGATATTATAAGGGTGGCTCATGTTACACAAAAGATAAATATGATGAACAAGGAGAAATAAGGTAGAGTGATCTAAACAAGATGATGGGATGTTACAAGCATTTGTAAAGGCATTAGGGAGGTGTCAGTCACTAAAGCTAAAAATTTATCCTACCCTTAGCCCAAACCTTCATTATGACACACAAGTCCTAAGTGATTTTGAGTGCAGTTGCTCTACATTAGTGGCAAATTACACGAAGCACAAGCCTATAGTCGAGTTGTGTGCATGAAGATTTCTTTTGGGAGAGTGAGCATGATCATATTTTTATACAATCCCTTGCGCGTGTGCATTTATTCATGATAAAGAAAAGGGATTCTCTCTTTTGTGAGTGGCATGATTCATTTTGAGGACACACTTGCATTAAGGTAAATGTGTGAATGAGGCATGAGTAGTGCAAGCTCTAAGGCAAATTTTTAATGTGCACTGATTATGAATTGAGATGCTATGTGTATTTTGTGGATAAGCTATGCCCTTGTTTTGCAAAATGAAAGTATTTGTGAATCTTGTCTTTGAATTGTGGTGGCCTCTTGAAATTTTTCCACTTTTGTTTTTGGGGAATTTTTTTCTATTTTTCTGTGAGTTGGTGAGCATTTCTTGGTTGTTATAGATTAAGTGGTCATTAACATATAAACTCGTGTAGAGTGGCATGTTTCTCAACTGACAACATTTGCACTACTTGAGGACAATCAATGGTTCAAGTTTGGGGGTTTGATGACTTGGTAATTTACCAACTCATTAGGATCTTAAGCATGACCTTTAGCTTACTTTTCAAGTCATTTAGATGAATTTTATGCCCTTTTTGCCTTTTTATTTGTTGACATCTGAGTTAAATAAAAGAAGAAAGAAGTGGAGTAAAAAGAAGGAAATCATGTGAAAATCGATGCTCTAGTGGAGGATGTTCGACGCAAAACTACACGCAAGTGCACGTGGTCGTACAAGTAGTAAAATAGCTCTATTTCAAGCCAAGTATCGATCCCACAGGGAATGAACTACGGTAGTAATTAACCTAAGCGTTAGTGAACTATATCTCTATGAATGTAGACAACCAAACGAATGATGTTTTATGAGTTAAAATTACTAAGTACTAAGAATCTAAGTCAAGATTATAATTTGAAGTC
>JACEIK010002639.1:160025-170852 GCA_018107945.1 Datura stramonium
CTTGCCAGCGTTCAGAAAAATTCAATACCTGCAAGAGAAAGGCTAAGATCAAGTTGTCAACACTTATATTGAATTTGTAAACTAACACTAAGAAAATAAGATAATGTTGAAATGCATTTTTCATGCTATCCATTAAGGAATCTTATGTTTCATTTCTCATTATGTAATGTATGTTTTTCATGTATTGATATGTAACATTATAGCTGAGCTCAATTAGTTTGGTTTTGAGATGAAATTGATTGATTGGAATTTACTATTTTGCTGATTGAAAAATTGATAAAGCTCTAGATCTGATTTTCGCTTCCCATGTGATTAGCTATTATTGCCAATTTTCATGTATTATTTTGTCACTGTAGTCTGATTTTGTAACTTCCTCTACTAATTTTCTCTATGTATTTTTAATATACAATTGTTTTATGTTGGTTTTATAAAAAGGGAACTAAAGCCAGCTTTCACAAACTCAATTTGCAACTGAAAAAATGGGCATCCAATATTTCCTTCCCAACTGTTTATCACATTTATTATAAAAAAAATACTATCCTTTTGTCATAATTAGAGAAATATTGAGGGATCCACACCTAATCCAGGTTGTTTAGAAACTTTTTGAAGTTCTAAATTCTAAGGCAGAGAGAAATTTAAGGAACAGGATAATTCGTCAGTGATAGACATCTATATTCTTTGTTTTTCACATAAGGGAGAGGATGATTAAAGATAGAACATCTTAAGTATATTAAAGATGATATTTTACAAAAGATAATGCTATTATTTCCCTTGTTTTGTAGGTACTGAAAATGAAGAAAGGGAAGAGGAAAGCAATGAAGACCTTACCTGAGAGGACTTTTGAATGTTGCTGAAAAATTTAGAGTTCTAGGAATCTTTTGTTAAGTGTAGTAGATGATTTTGATCCAACTCTTGAAAACTTAATCATGCATTTGTATTGTTTGACAATGACCTGAATTAATTATGAATGTTTATGAAAATTTTTATTTTGTGATTTTATATAATTTTTAGTGTATTGTATTTTAATTAAATTAGGGTTGCTGGAATAGCTTTAAAAATGTTGCTTTAGACAAAAAACCATTGCAATTAGACCAGAGTAAAACATATTCAGTGTTGCAATAGGTCTTGTAAAAAACCGTTGCTTTAGACAAAAAAACTATTGCAATAAGACTCAAGTAGAACATAACAAGTGTTACGATAGGTGTTGTAAGTCGATACATTAGGTCTGAAATTTTTTGCAAAAAGTTGAAAGATTTGTAATAATTTTTAAATTAAGTGTTGCAATAGCTATATTGTAGCACATACACCCCTTGCATAAAGTGTTATGGCAACAGTTAGTAACCGTTCCAATTAAGAAAAAGAGTGTTGTATCATATAACAGGAATAACCGTTTCTATACCTACATATATAGCCACTGTTTTGCAAACCATTGCGGTATATCTATTGCCATGCGATCTGATGTCACGCATGGTTATCCGTTGCCATAGATCTATCGCAACAGTTTATTACTCTATTGCAATGGTTTTGGATGCGTTGCTATAAGACTATTTTCCAGTAGTGACCTGGTCGGTAACAGTTTGGGCGAGCAGCTGAATGCCCACCCTGAATTCTGCGATAGACGCCGAGTCGTCCTGAGGGGCTGTCGGGGATAGTGGGGCAGGTCGGTGAGTGTTACGGGCCCTTTTTTAATTACCACGTAGTGGAGGAATGATTCACTGAAATGAAATAGAGCACGAGTTAGGAGAATAATTGTGGAACTGAATTTCAACGCATGATAAGGAGTATTAAATAAAGTGGAATTTTCCTAATAACATCTTATAGCCTCCTTATCATAAGTGTGGCGCGCTTCACACCCATGAAGAGGACTCAAATCAATGCGGCTTTCAAATATCCAAGGATACTCTGAACCTAGTGCTCTGATACCAAGTTTGTCACGCCCCGAGTTTGCACCCTGGACGTGACACGGTACTTGGAGTCACAAGTAACCCCAAGTCAACTCCTGGTCTATCTTACACTGGTATTTTGAGTAACATAAAAATATATACAGCGGAAGTTTAAAGTAAAAATATAAATACTTGAAAGAATGAAGCTAATTCACAATGTCTGAAAACATTTGAACAAACTACAAGTCTGAAAATAAAATCTGCATCTGAAAGCCACTATAACTGATGAGTTGCTGGGACAAGCCCCCAGCTAACTCCTAATCCAAATAGAAGGAAAGGGAAATATAACTGAATTAAATCATCTCCCTCCTCGAAGAATGAGAATTCACCAACTAGAAAAGCTAAAGTCTTCTGTGAGCGATCGTCTAGCGAGGCTGAGACTGAGATCCTACAGCTATATCATAAAATGATACGGCATAAAATTATGCGTCAATACTTTGAATGTACTGAGTAAGTGGGAGAAAACCTAACATAATGAAATGAAAGTGCTAAACTGAGATGACATGCAATGACTAACTGAAGCTACTATACTAGATATTTCTAATAACTGAAATGGTCTAAACGACCCTGTTTGATAGTCAAGGACATGCCCTAATTCTGTGATGCTGAACTGAACTGAGCTAATACTTAACTGAGCTAATACTGGACTGAGCTGACTAGTGGGAGAGTTTATAACTGACATATAATCACGTGAGCTAGACGTGGAGTCTGATGTATACACCCAATTGGTAGGACTAAATATACCTAGGCATGAACTGGGTGATCACAAGAGTCTAGAACCGTCAGGCTAATAAAAAAAACTATAACCTACGGTAGCAATGTAGTTCTGGGAACCTGGGCATGCTAGAACCCTTGTCCGCTCGGTGCTAAGTCCTACTCCCACTGGATAGTCCTAGACTGAATACTAAGATGATAGCTCGAAATTGGGGTCCAAGACTAGTCAGGGATACATATCTGAAAGCACCCTAAAGGTCTTATCAGACCAGATTCTAAAACTGGGTTTAAGAGTGGTCAGAGATGCTTATCTAGAAGCGTCGTAACCGTATAAATAACAAACTAAAATCTAAAACTGGGGTCCTAAGGCTAGTCAGAGCTATTTATCTAAAATTGTCATTACCTCCTAATGGACCAATAAAACTGAATTTTGAATCTGATTCTGATAATTAGGAGGTACTACTGACACCTTAGATTGAATTTAAAGAGATAAAGAAAGAAATTGAACAAAAGCATGGAGTCTGAAGAAGGGGACCTAGATTTCACCGTATGGGATTAGGAAACGCTTTCCAAATGCAGGAGCACACTAGTGTTAAGTGGAAGTTTCACCAGCATAACGCGGGTCAGCACACGCGAACCTCTGGTGCCAAGGATGGCCAGATCCTAAAGTCACTAGGCCCAGATGCGACAAAGCAGCACCACACGGATGGGCATCGGTGGAACACCGGTGACTCACAAGTGAGGCCGTCTTTGGGAGGGAAAAATCATCCATCACGGGATTTGAGGAGCATTTTGAACCTATTTCTATACATTCCTAAAAAGTACTCCATATTACATTCCAAATTTGTAGAGTTAGAGAGAGAAATATTGAATAGTTTTCTTCTTCTTCAAGGTACAGACTACCATTGGAAATAATTTTGATCTTGATATTAACTCTTGATGATGAATTTTATGAGTTTATTTGTTAATGTAATCTTATATTTCTCATCCATGAGTGGCTAAATACTTTGCTAGGGGTGTGTGCATGATTGGGGTGAAATTGGATTGGGTGTTGCTAGATTGATCTTATAATTACACATTTTGTTACACCCCGTAAATCTCCTTAGCACGATCATCGTGCGCGCATGTACAAAGAGAATTTTAATATATGAATTACCGAGGAGAAGGCTCAGGAGGGAAACACACAAGTACATCATAAAACGGACGGGACAACCGAAGTTAGGGGGCTGACGCACCGGGCGCCGCGTCGTGCAGCCTACCGGTGGTGCGTCGTGCCCCTAAGGCAGAGCGATGGGGGACGCGCCGCACACTCCCCGGCCACCACCCAACTATATATATCTCCCTTAGTTTAAATTGGGTCATTTTAATATATATACCCACAACTAATAATAGATAGTACATGAACTTTTCTTCATATTTTCGTCTGATTACACTACCAAAAACCATTAAAACGTAAATTAACTTTTGGTAACAAGTTATAGGCCTACAGGGAGCATTACTACAGAGTTATTTCTTGAAGATTCACTTGGAAAATCAGAGCTTTGCTGGGTAAAAGCTATCAAAAAATTTTCGAATTGATTCCTAAATGGTCATAGGCATTAGATAAGCGTTTCTCCCTTCTAAACTCTCGAGAAATTGCGATTTTCGTCGAGTTATTCAGAGTTGAATTGCAATTGATATTATTATCAAAATTTATAAATTTTTAGAATTTTAGTATTAAAAATTAGCCCTGTTTTCTCAGTATAAGGACTGCAGTTGGATAGAACCACCGATCACTAGTTGAGACTCGCCAGTTAAACGAAAGTCGGCAGTTGAGGTATGTAAGGTTGTCCTTTTCGGCAAGTTATGTTCGTCATAAAGTTAGTATGACTTGTGTAACTATAGTATTTTAGAGTAACCCTATTATGGTCAGCTGTTATAAATAAAATTGTGACAACACTAATGATATAGTAACCCTTGTAAAAATTAACCCTAGCTAAATTGATTTTCCTCATGACATTTGGGTTGTTAGATGTTATCGCCTGAGGATCATAGTGAGTTCTATCAGATTGAGGTTGTGAGGGCCATATTGTGTTCTAATAGATTGAGGCCGCGAGGGACATATTAAGTCCTATCAGATTGAGGCTGTGAGGGCCATAGGGAGTTCTATCAGATTAAGGCTATGAGGGCCATATTGAGTTACCCCAGATAGAGGTCGTGAGGGTTGTATCTAGCTGTAACAATAAAATTATGACCCACAATCGAGCCAAGGTTCGGGATCCAATTGTATAGTCTAGACAGTCCAGACACATACATAGCTACAAGAGCCTATCAGGCTCTAGTTCAGTTACAAAGAACGAGTATTCCATAGTTAAAATATGCTTGCAGCCATTAGTAGTCAGATAGAAGAAGTGGGTATCGTCTGTACATGCCAGGGCCTATGGGGGTCCAGGTAGGTTATCCTATATTGTTTGTACCTTCTAGGATTATGGGGGCCCGATTAGGTTCTTGTTTGTATATATAAACTTGTTAGTTAGATATTTCATATGGTAAGGTTACTCAGGTTAAATTCTTACTCTCTTTCTTGATTAATTCAGTCTTACCATCTTTCAGTAAGTTATTATCCTACTGCATTACATATTCAGTACATATTGTACTGAGGCCCATCCTTGAGGCTCTGCATTACTTGCCTGCGGGTGCGGATTGACGCGGTTCCGGACCCTCCTAGTCATTAGCTGGAGTTAACAGTTTATTTAGCTCCTTTCCTCCGAGTTGGTAGTTAAAAGAGATTTTTTTGTTTGTTGTACAGTTTATGGGTAGGTTGAGGCCCTGTCTCGATCATTATTCCACTCTTAGAGGCTTGCAGATTATAGATTTCTAGCAGATAGCTTTTGTTGTTGGTCATGTGGGGCCTATGTATGTTTTACTCTATGTGTTGGCCGAGTGGGGCCTTGTTTAGCTGTTAGTTAGCACCCTTGTCGGCTATAGCATAGTTTTGTTTTGTCAATTAATTTTAGTTATAACTAGACAGCATGGTGGTCTTATCGGCCTGCATAGGATCCCTATTATTGTGTTGGTGGTGGTTAGTTGTCTTCCTTTATAGGTGGCTTTGCCAGCCAGAGGCTATATTAACAGCCGAGATATAGCTCGTTGTTTTCTTTAACTAGTGACAAGCATGCACCAGTAGTGCACTACCCCAGTCAGGTTATTCCAGATCCAGTTTGGCGCTAGTCATGCCTCCCAAGGTGGGACATGACAAACTTGGTATTAGAGCAGGTCGTATCCCAGGAAGTCTGAAAGCCATGTCAAATAGAGTCTTGTATATGGATGTGTTGTGCACCACATTTTATAGGCAGGAGGCTACGAAGCATAATAGTGTGGTTACTCTTCTTTATCCTCCAGTCATGCTATAGATTTGTGCTATATAGGGTGACTCCCTAAGCTCATGCTATTCTATTTATTTACCGAGAAAATGTCTGACGCACAATGGACCGCGACTGGTCGAGATCTAGATGTGGCAGCAGGTGAGGGCACTAGTAGGGGGGCCCATTCAGAGTCGGCTTGATTTGAGGATGAAAGAGAGACATCATCTCAATCTCCCCCACTACTCACCGCCGCACTCAGAGCCTGCTAGGGCAGTAGAGATACCATTACTACCCTAGCCATTCCTGTGCCATCAGATCAGGAGCTCAGGGGTGCATTCTATATGTTGGTACAAATGATGGCTACCCAGCATCAGCCTCAGCTAGCAGTACCAGTTGTTGTTGATCCCACTGAGGGGCCTGGTGGTTCGAGGGTCCGTGAGTTCTTTGCCTTGAGTCCCCCATAGTTTATAGGGACATATCGTAGAGAGGACCCCCAGAATTTCATAGATCAGCTGCAGAGAATATTCATGGTTATGCATGCCTCATCCATAGTCAGTTGAAATGGTAGTATTCCGATTGCGAGATGTAGCTATTTTGTGGTATGGGAGTTGGGAAAAATACGGAGGCAGAGATGCACCTCCACCTACGTGGCCTAGTTACTCTGAGGCTTTTATAGACCACTATTCGCTCTGAGAGGTCCAGCAGCCCAGAGTAGAGCAATATTTACATTAGGAGCGGGGCAGAATGAGTGTTAGAGAATATGCAGTGAGATTTGATTCCTTAGCCAGATATGCGCCCTCGTTTGTTGACACTATGCCAGCCAAGGTGCACCGGTTTATTATGGGACTTGCGCAAGAATATGTGGAGTCTTGCGTTATAGCTACACTGTGAGAGGATATGGTTATCTCATGAATCCATGCGTTTGCTCAAAATATAGAGGAGCTTAAACAACATCAGTACGCCATGGAAAGGGCAGGTCAGAAGCAGCGTTGGAGGGCTAGACCATCAGGTTCTCAGGAAAACTTTTAGGGTGGACCCAGGCCTCGTTTATCAGGTAGGCCACCTAGGCCCCCATTTCATTAGCAGTAGGACAACAGATTGGATCATCGGAGACAGTCAGGTCCCGACGAGAGTTCACGAGCGCTAGGCTCGTAGTATTAGAAGGGTCCATTTCAGACAGAATTAGCAGGGCCCTGATGCAGTACTTGCAATAGGCACCATCTAGGAAGGTGCAGGTCTGGTTCCACCACCTATTATTCCTGCGGACAGGAGGGACACATGATTAGAGATTGCCCGACTAGATGCCAGGGCAGTCAAAACCAGCAGAATAGATCCTCAGCAGGTTCATATTCCCTAGCACCTTCTGCAGGGTGTAGGCCCTTAACTATAGTTGGTAGAGGCCGAGGTAGATTAGGGGAATCTAGTTCAGGCAGTCGTCAGGACCGTTCATATGCACTACCAAGACGACAAGAGTCAGAGTCATTTCTAGATGTTCTGACAGGTATATTACATATTTGCTCTCATTTAGTTTATGCTTTAATAGTCTGGGGCTCCACTTTGTTGTATGTTACTCCGTTAGTGGCCCAAAAGTTTGATATAGTGCCATAATTGCTTCAGAGACCCTTCTCAATGTCTACACTCATTGGTGACTCTATTATTGTAAAAAAATATTACTGAGGCTATACAGTAGAGGTTGTTGTTCATCAAACCTTAGCAAATCTGGTAGAGTTAGAAATGATTAATTTTGATGTGATTATGGGTATGGATTGATTGGCATCATGTTACAGAACTGTAGAGTGCTGGACCAGAATTGTCCGATTTAACTTTCCAAGAGGAAGTAGTACGTGAGTGGAGGGGTAATACAGCTACGCCAAAAGGTAAGTTCTATCCTATCTTCGGGTGAAAAGGTTGATAGAAAAGGGGTGTATCTATCATATTGTTAGGGTTCGGGATATGCAAGAAGAATCCCTGACCCTCCAGTCTATTCCAATGGTTAATGAGTTCCTCGATGAACATCCTGGTATTCCCCTAGAGCGGGAGAGAGATTTCTCTGAAGATTTTCTACCAAGTACTTAGCCTATATCTATCCCCCCGCGTACCGAATGGCTCCTACTGAATTGGGATAATTGAAAATACAACTAAAAGATTTGCTGGATAAGGGCTTTATCAGGACAAGTACATCACCGTGGGGTGCGCCAATTCTGTTTGTGAGAAAGAAAGATGGCTCCCTCCGCATGTGCATAGATTATTGGTAGTTGAATAAATTTACTATTAAGAATAGATACCCACTTCCTTGGATAAATTACTTGTTCGACCAGCTGCAGGGAGCGAAGTATTTTTCTAAAATTGAGTTGAGATCTGGGTACCACCAGGTTTGAGTTCGGAGAGGATATTTCAAAGACACCTTTCAAGACAAGGTATGGTCACTTCGAGATCCTAGTTATGTCCTTCTGGTTGACAAATGCACCAGCAATGTTCATGGACCTAATTACTAGTATCTTTAGGCCATATTAGATCTATTTGTGATAGTATTCATTAACAATAGTCTGGTATACTCCCGCTCAGAAGAGGAACACATAGATCAGTTGCTCACAGTACTCTAGACTCTCATAGACCACCAACTATATGCAATTTTTTCTAAATGTGAGTTCTGGTTAAAATCTATAGCTTTCTTGGGCCACATTATATTAGAAGTTGGTATTCAGGTTGATTCGCAGAAAAATTGAGGCAGTAAAGACATGGCCTAGGCCTACAACTCCAACAGAGGTTCATAGTTTCCTGGGATTAACCAGGTATTATAGAAGCTTTGTGGAAGGATTTTCTACCCTATCAATTCCCTTGACTAAATTGAATCAGAAAGCAGCCAAATTTTATTGGACTGAGGCCTGTGAGCAGAGTTTCTAGGAATTGAAAAATAGATTGACATCAGCACCAGTGTTAGCTTTGCCAGAAGGCTCAGAGGGTTACGCTGTGTATTGTGATGCTTCAGGCGTTGGGTTGGGGTGTGTTTTGATGCATCATGTGAAGGTAATTTTGTGTGCTTCAAAGCAATTGAGGAAACATGAAAAGAATTATCCCACCCATGACCTGGAGTTAGCTGCAGTAATTAACACCTTAAAGATAAGGAGGCATTACTCGTATGGGGTGCATGTTGATATTTTTATTGATCATAAAAGCCTCCCATACATTTTCATGCAGAAGGAGCTGGATTTGTGGCAGCGCCGTTGGTTATAATTATTGAAAGACTATGATGTGAATATCTTATATCACCCAGGGAAGGCCAATATTGTAGCAGATTCCCTCAGCTGTCGATGCATGGGCAGTTTGGCACATCTGAGGCAGAACAGTGAGAAATGGCCCGAGAATTGCACCGGCTAGCTAGTTTAGTAATTCAGGTAGTTGATATAGAGGATAATAGGGATATAACTCAAAATACAGCAGTATCATTCCTGGTGGTAGAGGTAAAAAACCGGCAGTATGAAGATCCTCATTTAGCACAGCTTAGAGATAATATTCAACAAGGTGAATTATTAGCTTTCGAGGTAACCGGAGACGGGCTTTTGGGGTACAAGGGTCGCCTCTGTGTTTCGGATGTAGCAGGGCTATGCCAGTATATTATGGCAGAGGTGAACTACTCTCGTTAGTCTCTTCATCTAGGTTCAACGAAGATGTACCACGGCATAAAGGAGATATTCTGGTGGCCTCGAATGAAGAAAGGTGTAGCCAAATTTGTAGCACAATGTGCTAATTGCCAACAAGTAAAAGCTGAACATTAGAAACCTAGCGGCCTAACTCAGGAGATGGCTATACCTAAGTGGAAGTGAGGCAGTCATTATGGACTTTGTGACAGGACTACCCCTTACCAGATGCAAATTTGACTCTATTTGGGTGATTGTTGATAGGTTGACAAAATCAGCTTACTTTCTGCAAGTCCAGACCATATTCTTAGCTGAGGATTACGCCGAGCTATATATTAAAGAGATAGTCTGGTTGCACAGTGTCCCAGCATCTATCCTTTCATACAGAGGGGCACAGTTTACAACTATATTTTGGCAATCATTTTAGAAAGATTTGGGGACACAAGTTAATTTGAGTACAACTTTTCATCCCAGACAGACGGCCAGGCAGAGCGCACCATTCAGACGCTCGAGGACATGTTGCGGTCAAGTGTGCTAGACTTTGGAGGAAGTTGGGATGAGCATTTACCCCTTATTGATTTTTCATATAATAACATTTATCATTCTGCAATTCAGATGGCACCATATGAGGCATTATATGGGCGAAAATGCAGGTTCCCCATCGGATAGTTTGATGTAGGAGAGGCAGAGTTAGTCAGACCAGATATGATTCATCAGTCAGGAGAGAAAGTAAAACATATCAGAGAGAGGTTACTGACAGCCCAGATTCATCAAAAGTCCTACTCTGATGTGCGGTGTATGTTCGCGTGCCCGCAACAGGAATGTCGAACTCAGAGAGACTGGAACAATTTAGCTAACTATCTAGTTCGAGTGTGATATTAACTTCCACAAGTGTTGATTATAAAAGTTTTCGATAGTGTTAAAGTAAGTCTAGTTGTGGTCAACGAAATATTCTCAATTCACTCAAGGAGCAACATAGAGTTAAAGTCGGGTAATCATGCGCTACTACGAATTGCAATGGTTAAGTATGAAACTATCAATTGTCATCTCACATAATTAGAATTGCATGTTCATGGCCTTTCGAACTGCTAAACACGACAAACTAGCCTCACTACTCCATTGAGAGCGAGGATGCTAATTCTAGTTCGTGGGCAATTAATTACATGGATGTGGTTTACGTGGATATGA
>JACEIK010002639.1:177025-192578 GCA_018107945.1 Datura stramonium
GTTCGTAAAATTATAAGAAAATATTGTTAAAGTAACATACTTACAAGAATTGGTAGAGGAGAAGATGAAATTGATGAACCCTAGGTGAGTTCTCCCACTTATCCTTTCACTCCTAGGTGGTTTTCCAGAATAAAATTGTGACAAAATGATTTTAGGAGCTATGGGACCTATTTATAGTAAATGAGAATCGTGCAAAATTAATCCAGTCGTGAAATGGCTCCGTGTCACGAATTGTATCACGGAGCACTGCCTCCGTTACATGGAGGTAACGCGGAGGCACACTGGAAATCAACAAAAATCATCTCTAGGCAGCCCCTTGCCGCGATGGCCGACGTGGAACGCTGGTCATGCAGCGTGATGGCAGGATGCTGGCGCGCAGGTCGCCTGGCATTGCACGGCGCTGGCACGCGGAATGCCTGCCTGCTTGATGCCTTCCTCTTGCACCTGACATGGGCGTGGAACGGTGCTGGGCGCGGCACACGCACAGCTTGGCACACTGCCTGGCGTGGCTAGCCTTGCCAAGGCATGCTTCTTGCCTACTTTTGCAAATTGCTCCCAACTCCATTCCTCTACTTCACCAACTTATAAATTAGTTTTTCAAATTCATTTAAACCTACAAAATAAGAACTAATCATGTTGGTTAGTAGATATATTCACATTTGTATAAAATCACATGAAAATGTATATAATTAATTAGCTAAACAAGACTAAATTAAGTTATAAAGCATCACTCGGGCATGCTATTTTNTTCTGTGGGAGACTTCGACCTATTTTGCCCGAGATCAGTGTAGAGACTTGGAGTTTTATGTAGACGATTGGGTATTCCTTAAAGTGTTGTTGATGAAGGGTGTGATGAGATTTGGCAAGAAAGACAAGCTTAGCCTGAGGTTCATTGGGCCGTATTGGATCATCTGAAGGATAGGCCAACTGGCATATGAATTAGAGTTTCCTTCAGAATTAGAGTCTGTTCACCCAGTATTACACGTTTCCATGTTGTGAAATCTGTTCACCCAGTATTACACGTTTCCCTGTTGTGAAATGTATAGGGGACCCATCCCGTGTTGTGCTAGTTGAGGACGTTCAAATTACTGAGAAATTAACCTATAAAGAAATTCTAATTTCGATATTAGATAGACAAGTTCGTAGACAAAGAACTAAAGATGTCTCCACTATTAAAGTATTGTGGAGGAATAGAAATAAAGAAGAGATGACCTGGGAAGCTGAGGATGACATGAGGTCTAGATATCCTCACTTGTTCCAAGATTGATTTAGATTATACAGTTAAGGTGATATTGTTATTATGTTGTTATTTTACTATTTACGTTATCAGTAATTCCTAGTTAGCTACCTCTCTGTGGTGAAATAGTTGTTTATAGTGTCCTATGAGATGACTGTGTTGGACTTTTCTACATTTAAGGTTTTTCGATAGTCCACATTACAGAGGAGACTATGTCAATATTTTTCTAAATGTTAGTCAGAAGAGTTAACTCCTTTAAGCCTAAAGATGACATTCGAGGACGAATGTTCCTAAGGGGAGAGAATGTTACACCCCATAAATCTCTGTAGTACGATCGTCGTGTGTGCATGTACATAGAGAATTTTAATATATGAAACATCTAGGAGAAGTCTTGGGAGGGGAACACACGAGTGCATCGTAAAACAGATGGGACGGCCGAAACTAAGGGACCGCGTCGCGCAACCTTCCCTGGCGTAGGAAGTGGCATGTCGTGCCCCTAAGGTGGCTTGATGGGGAGTGTGCCGCACACTCCCCGGCCACCACCCAACTATATATATCCTCCCTTAGATAAAATTGGGTCATTTTAATATATATACCCACGGCTAAGAACAGAGAGTACACGCACTTTTCTTCGTGTTTTTGTCCGATTATGCTACCAAACGCCATACAAACGTAAATTAACTTCAGGTAACGAGTTATAGGCCTACAAGGAGCATTAATACAGAGTTATTTCTTGAAAATTCACACGGAAAATCAGAGCTCTGCTGGGTAAAAGCTATCAGAATTATTTCGAATTGATTCCTAAACGGTCGCAGGCATTCAGTAAGTATTTCTCCATTCTGAACTCCCAAGAAATTGCGGGTTTTCACCGAGTTATTCAGAGTTAAATTGCAATTGATTTGTTATAGAAATTTATGGTTTTGCCGAGTTTTAGTATTAAAAATTAGCCCTATTTTCTCAGTATAAGGGTTGCAGTTTGATAGAACCACCGGTCGCCAGTTGAGACTTGACAGTTAAACAAAAGTCAGAACTTGAGGTATGTAAGGTTGTCCTTTTCGGCAAGTTAGGTTTGTCATAAAGTTAGTATGAGTTGTGTAACAGTTGTATTTTTGAGTAAACATGTTGTGGTCAGCTGTTATGAATAGAATTGAGATGATACTAATGATATAGTAACCCTCATCAGAATTAACCGTAGCTAAATTGGTTTTTCTCACAACATTTGGGTTGTTAGATGTTATCGCCTAAGGGCCATAGTGAGTTCTATCAGATTGAGCCTGCAAGGGCCATATTGAGTCCTATCAGATTAAGGCCACGAGGGCCATATTAAGTCCTATAAGATTGAGGCTATGAGGTTTATAGGGATTTCTATCAGATTGAGGTCGTGAGGGCCATCTCGAGTTACCCCAGATAGAGGTTGTGAGGGCCATATCTAGCTACAACAATTACATTATGAACCAAAGTCGAGCCAAGGCTCAGGGTCCAGTTGTATAGCTCGGACATTCTAGATAGAACATAGCTACAGGAGCCTATCAGGCTTAGGTTCAATTTCAAAGAACGAGTATTTCGGAGTTACAGTATGCTTGCAACCATTAGTAGTCAAATAGAAGAAGGAGGTATTGTTTGTACTTGTCAAGGCTTATGAGGGCCCAGGTAGGTTATTCTGTGTTGTTTCTACCTTCCTGGCTTATGTGGCCCAATTTGGTTCTTATTTTTATATATAAACTTGTTAGTTAGATGTTTCATATGGTAAGGTTACTCAGGTTAAATTCTTACTCTCTTTTTTGATTACTTCAGTTTTACCATCTTTCAGTTAGTTGTTATCCTATTGCCTTATATATTCTGTACATATTATACTAATGCTCATCCTTGGGGCTCTGCATTACTTTCCTGCAGGAGTAGATAGACGCGGTTTGGGACCCTCTTAGTCATCAGCTGGAGTTAAAAGTTTATTCAGCTCCCTTCCTTTGGAGTTGGTAGTTAAATGAGGTTTGTTCTTTTGCTATATAGTTTTTGGGTAGGTCAGGGCCCTATCTCGACCATTATTCCACTCTTAGAGGCTTGCAAGCTACAAATTTATAGCCGATAACTTTTGTTGATGGTCGTGTGAGGCCTATGTATGTTTTACTCCATGTGTTGACCGTGTGAGCCCTTGTTTAGCTATGAGTTAGCAGCCTTATCGGATATAGCATAGTTTACTTTCCTGATTTCGTTTCAATTATAACTAGACAACATGGTGGTCTTGTCGGCCCACATAGGATCCCTGTTATTATGTTGTTGTTGGGTAGCTGTCTTCCTTTACAGGTGGCGTTGTCGTCTAGAGGTTGTATTTATAGCTGAGATATAGCTCGTTGTTTTCTTGAATTAAGTGATAAGCACGCACCAGTAGTGCACCAGGCTAGTCAAATTAGTCCAGACCTAGTGCGACCTCATATACGTGTAGTGGTTTACTAGATGTAGGTGATGGANAATTAAGTGATAAGCACGCACCAGTAGTGCACCAGGCTAGTCAAATTAGTCCAGACCTAGTGCGACACTAGGTGTCAGTCATGCCTCCCAAGGTGGGGCGTGACACATTTAATATAAAACTATTGTTTTCTCCAAATTAATAATTGAATTACCCATAGTTGCAAATTTGGGTTATGTCTATTTATTCCATTTTTGTTTGAAAAAGGGAAATTGAATATGGGTGAGAAAGCAACGATGGGTAATTGGGTCTTGATTGTGTAGGGTTTGGCTAGAGATAGCCAAAACCCGTAGTTATCTACCCATTAGAGATTTGAGGCTAGAAATAGCTCAAATCTCAACAAGTTCATAGTGAGCAAATTGTTTGAGACCTTGGGGTTTGAGAAAACTCGAGGCAAAAGGCACCTAATGTAATACCTTAAAAGCCATAAGATCAGACCCGAGGGATGAAATAGAGAAAATTAGAATTTCTGCACCAGGTCACAGGATGAGTCATCTAGTGACCCCTGAGGTGCACCACGTGTTGTTAGGTGACTTGTGGAGTGAAGGGAGAATTGGCTAGTTTTTGAAATTTTAGGGTTGACCACAAGACAAGCCACCACTCATGGTCAGGGCAACGAGTCGTGGCATCAGCCGAGGTTAGGAGCTAGTTTGAAGATGGAAATTTTGGGCAGTGAACCCAATGAATCGTCACCACGAGTCATCCGTCAGGAAACAAGTCATCAAGTCCCTTGTTGGTACTGGTAATGTGCTTTTCCTGTGAATTAAGTAAGGGCTTTTCCATAGTTACTAAGTCTCTAAGACCTACCCTACATCGTTTTAAGCTCAGATATGTGTGTTTTCAGAGGGTTAAGCTCATTCTAAGACTATCCCTATCCATGTATGCAATCCTATAAGTTTCTAAGAGTGATCAAGACTAGAAGTTCACCAATTCTCCTTCAATTTCCTTTCGGCATTCAAGAGGTTGTGAAATGAGAAGTACCCAGGTATGTAGGGTTATAAATGAGTTTATCCATCCACTCCCATGCCCAATATCTTCTCAAATTTATGAAAATTCTAAGTTGATGAATCTATGGGGTTTTAACCCAACTTGTGAATTTTCTAAGTATCTATCATGGGTATAATCTATTCATGTTTCTAATGTTGAATTATGATCCATGGGCATGTTTTATAATGTTTTCAATTAAAATTCATCTTTTCAAAGTATTACAATTATGATGCCCAATTATGAAATGTTCATGAAAGATTGAGATTATGAGATATGTTTTCAAGCAAGATGAGATGTATATGATGAAAGTATGATTTTGAATTACCCATGTCTATATTCATGTTTTTGACTATCAAATTCTATTTTTAAGTATGTTTAAGTTTTGTCAAGCCCATATGATCAAGTATGTTTCATGATTTATCTCAATTTCATGTTATTAGCTTAGCACATGGATTTAGGAGTCTAGACTCCCACCCTTTTCAGCTTGTGGTATGGTTTGAGCCAAGGGTCCTCATGTTATGTTTTCAGATTTCGTATATCAGGTAATAAATTAGCTTCGTCACTAGACAATGGTTCAACTTCATTGAAAAATAATGGAGAGCATATGCATGTTTTTAAGAGTAGTGTCTAGCACCGAATAGGCTAAGGGTCAGTCAACCCTGTGCCTCAGAACTATGTGCCAACGTAGGTATGATCAGATATTTGGGACCTCCCTTGTGATCTTCCCCTACCCCAAGGGGCCTTAAGCTTGATATATATATAATGGTAGCGTCCTTAGCCTTGGAAAGGCTTTGGACGGCTCTGCCCACTTGAGTATAACAGTCGGGACCACGTAAGCTCTATCGTGGTAATGTCAGTTATATGACGAGTATCCCACTGTTCCTCATGTTTTCAGTTATGCATGTTCACCAGTCATGATATCATGTTTTCAGCAGGTTTGACCCAATGTTCAGTTTTACTTATAAATAATCAGTTTCAGCTTTGGGTCATTCGATTTAGTTGTGTTTAAATCATGTTTTTATATAATAGCATGCAAGCCCTACTCTCAGAATCTTATGATGACATGTTTTTATGATATGCATCATTTATGATTTTACTTACTTAGAAGTTTAACTTATATTGGATACTCGGTACATTCCACATACTGAGACATACTCTATGTTGTATCATTTCATGATATAGGCTCAGATATTCAGGTTCAGTCCCACAGTTAGCTAGATCCTTAGAGTAGCATCTCCCAGCCTGGGTTGGTGAATCCTCATCCTTCGAGGACCTTTCTACAGTTGTATTCAGTATTTTTAGTTTCAGATTTAGTCAGTAAGTTGGGCTCTTGTCCCATCAACTCGTTAGCGTGTAGAGGCTTATCAGACATAGTATGTATTCAATTTCAGATTTCAATTATGTATTCAAATATTTGATGTTATCATATTTTCTAAACTTCAGCTAGTTTTATATGTGTTAGACTTTCGCATTACTATGTTGAGTTTAGATATCATGTTCATGCAATGGGTCGACTTGGAGCCCTCCCGGGGTTTTTTGTCTGGTGTCTCGATCTAATCTTATATTCGGGTCATGATAAACTTGGTATTAGAGCATTAGATTTTGAAGTGTCGTAGGGTGTCTTAAAGCTACATTAAGTAGAGTCTTTTTTATGGGTATGAATCGCTCCACACTTATGAAGAAGAGGCTACGAAACATTTAGGAAAATTCTTTCATGATCCATGTCGTGTGATGAAATGTGCCTCTATCCTGAAAACTTGTGCTATAGGTGTTTACAAAATCATTCCTTCTCGCAAAGTTAACAGAAGAAGAAACAGAAATGGGAATGGCCATGAGAATGGCAATGGAGATCGACACCAGTAGGTCCTACCAACCCCCGAGGATCATGTGCCCGAGCAAGTGGCCTCGCGGAGTTTAGGGCCGCCATCCAGATGCTAGCACAGGCTTTGACCGCCAAGTCAACCAAAAAGTAGTAGCACATGTCCCTCAGAATGGGAGTGCGGAGGCAGCGAGAGTTAGATATTTTATAAGAATGAACCCTCTAGGGTTTATTGATTCTAAGGTGGACGAGGATCCCCACGAATTTATTGATGAGATTCAGAAAATCACCCAAATCATGGGGGTGACCAGAGAGAAGTGCGCAGATTAAGCCTCTTATCAGCTGAAAGGGGTAGTACACATCTGGTTCAAGCAATGGAAGGATAGCAGGACAGTTGGAGTGGGCCCCATTGGTTGGGATGAGTTCCATACCGCATTTTTGGATCGGTTCTTTCTCAGTGAGATGAGGCAGATCAGAGCAGCTGAATTTGTGAACTTGAGGCAGAACCACACGACGATCCAAGAGTATGCCTTGGATTCACCTACTTGTCCAAGTATGCACTTGAGATGGTGGTAGACCAGAGGGCTCGAGTAAGTGGTTTGTGCATGGGATAGCAGACTATTTGGTCAAAGATTTTTGAACCGCGATGCTTCATCAAGACATTGATTTCTCAGGGATAGACCTGTACGTCCAGCAGATCGAGGCGGTGCTGGTGAGTGAGAAGGAGAGATAGGCCAAGAGGGCCAAGACTGATAGCTTTGGATTCTCCAAGTAGAGACCTGGTGGTGTGCATCATCAGCAGTCCCACTAGAGATCATCAGCCCCAGTGTTGTCAGACGCGAGTGTGCCCTCCAGATCTAGGCGCGACCAGAGGAAACAAGCATTAGTCTCTCAAGGTGAGGAGAAGAGATCTGTGGAGCCCAGTATTCAGCATGTGATAGGTGTGGCCGGAGGCACACGGGGTAGTGCTTAGTATGTACAAGTGCTTATTTCAGGTGTGGGAAGCCTGGACATATGCTCAGAGATTCTCGAATAGCTAAATAGGGTCATTGTAGAGGCAGAGACCCAGCCACTAGCTCACCAGCCCCACCAACACGCTTAGTAAAGCAGGGAGCCTCCATTAGGAAGGTGGTGGACAACGTCAAAACAGATTGTCTGCCCTCGCATCTCGTCAGGAGAAGAAGACCTCTCCAGATGTAGTCACTGGTATGTTATGAGTAATCCACCTTGATGTATATGCTTTAATAGATACAAAGCATACACTATCTTTTATGATGCCCTATGTTGCTAGTAGTTTCGGATTCAGTTCTTATATCCTATCAGAACCCTTGTCAGTGTCTACGCGCGTCGGTGATTCAGTTATGGCTCGACGGGTATACAGAAATTTCCCCATCATAGTACTTCAAAAAGTCACCTCAGTGGATTTACTAGAGCTAGCCATGACAAATTTTGATGTTATCTTCGACATAGATTGGCTACATGCATGTTGTGCCTCAATAAATTGTAGACCCGTGCTGTAGAGTTTCGGTTTTCGGGTAAGCCAGTCCTAGAGTGGAAAGATTTTCTATTGTGCTTGTTGGTGGCTTCATTTCCTATATTAAGGCCAAAAACATGATTTCTAAAGGTTGCGTTTACCATTNGCCCCTGGGTTGGTAACTGTGTCGACCCACCGTTATTAAGGCCAAAAACATGATTTCTAAAGGTTGCGTTTACCATTTAGTTAGGGTTAATGACGCTATATCCAGAACCTCGACTATCCAGTCAGTTCCTGTAGTGTATGAATATCCTGAGGTGTTTCCAGATGACTTTCCAGGAATTACTCCCGAGGGGGAGATTGATTTTGGTATTGACCTTCTTCTCGATAAGCAGCCTATATCTATTCCTCCTTATAGAATGGCTCCAGATGATCTAAAGGAGTTAAAGGAGCAGTTGAAAGATCTCTTAGACGAGGATTTCATCAAACCTAGCAAATCCCCATGGGGTGCACCAGTACTCTTTATCCGGAAGAAGAATGGTTCCCTTCGAATGTGCATTGATTACCAGCAATTAAACAAGGTTACCATTAAGAACAGGTATCCTCTCCCCAGATATGATGATTTGTTTTACCAGCTTAAGGGTTCCAAGTGTTTCTCAAAGATAGACCTCAGATCTTGGTATCATCAGCTTAGGGTTCGGGAGAGTGGCATTTCGAAGACAGCCTTCAAGACTCGGTATAGTCATTATGAGTTTGTAGTTATGTCTTTTGGGCTAATGAATGCTCCTGAAGCTTTTATGGATTTGATGAACAAAGTGTTCAAGCCATATTTAGACATGTTTGTGATTGTATTCATAGATGATATTCTCATATACTCTCATAGCGAGGAGGAGCATGCCTCTTATTTGAGGGTGTACTATAGACTCTTAAGGATCGCCAATTATATGCTAAGTTCAGCAAGTGCAAGTTTTGGTTAAACTCTGTAGCATTTTTGGGTCATGTGGTGTCAAGTGCGGGTGTACAAGTGGACTCTCAAACGATAGAAGCTGTGAAGAATTAGCCTAGACTAGTTAGCCTTTCGAATATCAGGAGTTTCTTGGGTTTAGCCGGTTACTACGCAAGGTTTGTTGAAGGGTCTTCATCCGTTGCAACATCGTTTACTAAGTTGACCTAGAAGAAAGTGAAGTTTCAATGGTCGGAGGCTTATGAGAACAGCTTCCAAGAGTTGAAGATTAGACTCACCTCAGCACCAGTGTTGACCCTACCTGAGGATACCGATGGGTTTGTGGTATATTGTGATGCCTTAAGGATCGGCCTTGGTTGTGTACTAATGCAGCATGGTAAGGTTATAGCCTATGCCAGGCAGTTGAAAGTCCATGAAGGAACTATCCGACTCATGACCTCGAGTTGGCAGTGATAGTATTTCCTTGAAGATTTGGAGACATTATCTATATCGGATCCATATGGATGTGTTTATCCCAGAAGGATCTAAATCTATGCTAAAGTAAGTGGTTTGAGCTTCTTAAAGATTATGATATGAGTGTCCTTTATCATTCGGGCAAGGATAATGTGGTGGCAGACGCTCTTAGCAGGCTTTCCATGGAGAGTGTGACTCCCATATATAAGGAGAGGAGAGAGTTAGTGAAGGATGTGCATCGGCTTGCATGGCTAGAAGTTCGTCTTATTGACTCGACGGATGGTGGTGTTATTGTTCAAAATGGATTAGAATCTTCCTGGGTGACCAAGGTCAAAGCTAGAAAAAATGAGGATCCTATTTTAGTAAAGTTGAAGGAAGGCGCTCGGAATCAAAAGTTAGAGGTCTTCTCCAAAGGGGGAGATGGTGTACTTTGATATCAGGGTCATTTGTGTGTACCGGGTGTTGAAGAATTGAGGGAGCGGATGTTGCATGAGGGTAATGGTTCTAGATATTTTATACATCCGGGTGCCATCAAGATGTACTGTGACCTACGGGAAGTGTATTGGTGGAATGGCATGAAGAAAGACATAAGTGTTCGAATTGTCAATAGGTGAAGGTTGAGCATCAAAGTCCCGGAGGTGTGCTTCAAGACATTATTATCCCTACTTGGAAGTGGGAGTAAATCAATATGGACTTTATTACGGGGTTTCCTCGTACTCGCCGAAAGTATGACTCTATTTGAGTTGTCATAGACAGGTTGACTAAAGCGGATCATTTTATACCGGTCAAAACTACCGATTCAGTGGAGGATTATGCTAAATTTTACATTCATAAGTTAATTCTATTTCATGGAGTACCCTTGTCCATTATATCAGATAGAGGTACTGAGTTTACCTCCCAGTATTGGAGATCGTTTCAGAAGGGACTTGGTACTCAGGTCAAGCTTAGCATAGCATTTCACCCGCAAATGGATGGTCAGGTTGAACGGACCATTCAGACTCTTGAGGACATGTTGAGAGTATGTGTAATTAACTTCAGGGGTAGTTGGGATGATCACTTATCTCTCATTGAGTTTGCATAAAACAACAACTACCATTCAAGCATTCAGATGGCTCGTTTGAGGCTCTTTATGGCAGAGATGTAGATCGCCTATTGGTTGGTTCAAAGTCGGTGAAGTTGCATTAATCGGACCATATTCAATGCATAAGGCTATGGAGAAAGTTCATTTTATAAGGGAAAGGTTGAAAAAAACTGAGAGTCATCCAAAGTCCTATGCATATGTGAGGAGGAGAGAACTTGAGTTTGAAGATGATGATTGGGTGTTTCTGAAGGTATCTCCCATGAAGGGAGTGGTGAGGTTCAGAAAGAAATGGAAACTCAGTCCCTGTTATGTTGGCCCGTACCGAATTGTGAGATGGGTTGGCAAGGTAGCGTATGAGTTAGAGATTCCCTCCGAATTGGACTTAGTGCATCCAGTGTTTCATGTGCCATTTTTAACGAAATATATGGGTGATCTAGCTTTGGTTGTCCCAGTTGAGAGCGTGGGTATGAAGGATAGTCTTAGATATGAGGAAGTTCCAGTGGAAATACTTGATCATCAGGTTCAAAAGCTAAGAAACAAAGAAGTAACTTCAGTAATGATTTTATGGAGGAATTAACACATTGAGGGAGCTATGTGGAAATCCCAAGCAGATATGATGGCTAAATACCCCAATCTATTCCCTCCCGACTTAATTTCAACTTGAGGTATCAGTTTCCTCCCTAATACTCTATTCAGTTTCAAGTTCAGATCATCTATTCCAGTTTATTTCATGTCAATACATGAATGTATGATTCATGAATTCAGTATAGTCATGTATTTCAGTCCGGAGTCAGTCACTCTGATAGGTTTCCGCTCTAAATGTTCATTATTTGGTATGGCGGGTGCATTTCTCAGCTTTTCAACATGTTAATCCACATTTGAGGATGAATGTTCCCAAGGGGGAGATATTGTAATACCTCGAAAGCCCTAAGATAAGACCTGAGGTTTGAAATGGAGAAAATAACAATTTCTGCAGTAGGTCACACGCGAGTCATCCAGTAACCCATGAGATGCACCACGAGTCGTTAGGTGACTCGTGGGTGAAGGGAGAATTGACTGGTTTTTGAAATTTGCGGGTTGACCACGAGAAAAGCCACGACTTGTGGTCAAGGCAACGAGTTTTGGAGTCATCCATGGTTAGGAGCCGATTTGAAGATGAAAATTTTGGGCAGTGAACCCAACGACTCGTCACCACGAGTCGTCCCTCAGGCAACGAGTCGTCCAGTCCCTTGTTGGGGCTGGCAGTGTGCTTTTCCTGCAAATTTAGTAAGGGCTTTTTTGTAATTCCTAAGTTCCTAAGACCTAAACTACATCATTTTAAGCTCAGACAAGTGTGTTTTAAGAGGGTTTGTCTCATTCTAAGCCTATCCCTCTCCATACATGCAATCCTAGAAGATTCTAAGGGTGATCAAGCCTAGAAGTTCATCAATTTTCTTTCGACATTCAAGAGGGTTGTGAAATCAGAAGTACCCAGGTATATAGGGTTATGAATGGGTGTATCCATCCACTCCCATGCCAATCCCTTATCAAATTCATGAAAATTCCAAGTTGATGAATCTCTGGGGTTTTAACCCAACTTGCGAATTTTCCAAGTATCTATCATGGGTATAATCTATTAATGTTTCTAATTTTGTTCATTGGCATGTTTTATAATGTTTTCAATTAAAATTCATGTTTTCAAAGTCTTACAATTATGATGCCCAATTATGAAATGTTCATGAAAGGTTGAGATTATGAGATATGTTTTCAAGCATGATGAGATATATATGATTAAAGTATGCTTTTTGAATTACCCATGTCTATATTCATGTTTTTGACTATCAAAGTCTATTTTTAAGTATGTTTAAGTTTGGGAAATCCCATACGATCAAGTAAGTTTCATGATTTATCTTGATTTCATGTTATTAGCTTACCACATGGACTTTGTAGTCTAGACTCCCACCCTTTTCATCTTGTGGTATGGTTTGAGCAAAGGCTCCTCATGTTATGTTTTCAAATTTTATATATCATTTTATGATTCAGCTTCTTCAATAGACAATGGTTCAGCTTAGTTTATAAATGATGGAGAGCATATGCATGTTTTTGGGAGTAGTGTCTAGCAACGAGTAGGCTAAGGGTCAGTCAACCCTGTGCCTCAGAACTACACGCCAACATAGGTATGATCAGATATTTGGGACCTCCCTTGTGAGCTTCCCCTACCCAAGGGATCTTCAGCTTGATATCGATATCATGGTAGCGTCCTTAGCCCTGGCAAGGCTTTGGATGACTCTACCAACTTGAGTATAATAGTCGGGACCACGTAAGCTCTATCTTGTTCATGTCGTTTATATGACAAGTCTCTCATTGTTCCTCATGTTTTCAGTTATGCATGTTCATCAGTCATGATGTTATTTTTTTAGCAGGTCTGACCCAATGTTCAATTTTACTTATGAATAATCAGTTTCAGCTTTGGGTTATTTGATTTAATTATGTTTAAAAAATCATGTTTTCAGATAATAGCATGCAAGCCCTACTCTCAGAATCTGATGATGATATGTTTTTATGATAGCAAGATTTATGATTTTACTTACTTAGTAGTTTTACATACCTTTCATACTCGGTGCATTCTACGTACTGACCGCATACTCTATGTTGTATCGTTTCATGATACAGGCTTGGATATTCAGGTTCAGTCCTGCAATTAGCCAGATCCTTAGAGTAGCATTTCCCAGCCAGAGTTGGTGAGTCCTCATCCTTCGAGGAACCTTTTATCAGTTGTATTCAATATTTTCAATGTTAGTGAGTTAGTTGGGGTCTTGTCCCATCAACTCGTCAGTGTGTAAAGGCTTATCAGACATAGTATGTATTCAGTTTCAGATTGCTGTTATGTATTCAGATACTTTATGTTATTAGATTTCATGAATTTCACTAATTTTATAAAAGTTATACTTCCTCATTACTATGTTTATTTTAGATACCATGTTCCTGCCATGGGTCGACTTAGAGGTCTCTTGGGGTTCTTTGTCCCGTGTCTCGATCCGGTCCTATGTTCGGGTCGTGATACCCAAGTGGTTGAAAAACATTGGGTGCTACCTCATCCATTGCTATTTATGATTATTATTAATAAATCTATTTCCTAGTTAATTCTAATCCAATCGAAGCTCCATCAATAGCACACCCCTGGGCCTTGCTCATATTTGTTCATTCAATTCGGTTTCGTTGCTTTAACTTACAAGTGATTTTAATTCAAATTGTGATCTCACTTTTCCCCTACATTTATTTTTCCATTTTTAATACAATGATGCATTATTAGTTTCAACTCAATGTACAACTTTCGTGTCATCTAATCGCTATTCCCTATGGATTCAACCTCTATTACACCCTGTAAGTTTCTATCGTTTGATCGATGTGTGCACATACATATATTGAAAGTTGTGGGGTATGACGCATATGTAAAAGGGTTCTAAGGATGAGTATACGATCACAGTAATGAGCGAATAGGAGGCCGGATAAGGAGGCTAGGCCCATTGGGCGCCGCACAATGCTACCAGTCCAGTGCCCTGGCCAGCGCGTCGTGCCCCTGGCCTGATGCAATGGGCGGCGCATGGCGCCCCCTAGCCCATCGCCTCAACTATATATATGTTGAAAGATCAATTTTAAGTCATAAAAACATTTCCCGATGAGACGACTTCACCCCTACAATATTCTCTCTCAACTTTTCATCAGTTTCTAATAAAATTACGCCGTTAAACTCCGTCCAAAGGCAAATTGGTCTTGGATAATGAGTTGCAGGACTGTGAAAAACATCCCTTTAAGATTTATTTCTTAAAAATTCACTTGGAGTACTGGGACCCCGCTGAGTAAAAGTTGTAGAAGTCACTTCTAATTGAGTCCTAGGCAGCTATAGGTGAGGTAAGCATTTCTACCTTCTAAACTCTCGGGAATTTGTGAGTTTCGGCTGAATTGAACGAAGTTGAGTTATAGTTAATATTATTGAAAGATATCATTAATTGTCGAGTCTTAGTATTGAAAATAGCCTTATTCTCGCAGCGTAAGGGCTACAAGTTGGTGGAATTACCAAATTCAGGTTGGAACTATTTGGGGTGAATAGAAATCAACGATTAAGGTATGTTAAGGCTAATCCTTTCGGCAAGTTATTCTCATTATAACTGTTACACCCCGTAAATTCACGACATGTAGATGGCCTATTCGCATGCTGGTTAAGAGTTTTTGAATGCCATACATGCTAGGAAAAGGCCCGGGGAAAGACCGGATAAGCGACACGTCAAACCATCGCAAGAGGAGGTTGGCAGACCTCCTCCGCGATGGGCAGAGTGTCACGGAGGCTCACCTCCACGATACACAGCGTGTCATGGAGGCTAACCTCCGCGATACACAGCATAACACGGAGGTGGGGTGCAGCCCCAAGTATAAAAGCCTCCAAACTTCGGTTTTTGTTTCATTTAACTTAAAATTTCCAGAAAATAATAGAGAGCATAGTTGAGAACAGAGGGCACGAAGGATTCTTTGAAATTTCCTTTCGATTACGCCATTATACGCGGTCCAAACTCGAAATAAACGTGGGTAGTGAGGTATTAAGCAGCAAGGAGCATTCCTACGTGTTTAGTTTCGCAAAATTCGGCCGGCGAATCGTCGTCCTACCGAGCTAAGGTATGTAGAATTGCTCCAAATTAGTTTCAATATATTTCTAGCCCTAAAGTGAGCATTTCTCCCTTCTGGACTTCCGAGAAATAACGAGTTTTTGGCCGTTTTCTGATAAGTCAAAGTTTTGGCTATATATATATATTAAAAGTGTTATTTTCTTCAAGAATATTCATGTATTTAGTCCTAATTGATATATATATGGATACAGTTGGGAGGAATAGCTGAATATTGGCCGAGTTACGCCAGTTAGCCGGAAGCCGACAACTGAGGTATGTAAAGCTAGTTTCCTCGGCAAGTTAGTAGTCTCGGTATAGTAAAAGAGTTCAAAGGCCAGTGGAATATTTCAGAAGTCGCGTGTTATGTTTAGTATGAATAATAGGATATAAGTTGTGTATCGGGTAGAAGGTCAATACAAAAATCGATCTCCTGC
>JACEIK010002640.1:32370-43188 GCA_018107945.1 Datura stramonium
GTAGAAGAAAATTTAATATTTAAGAATTTAAAATTGATTAAAAATTACCTTTTATAAAAATAAAATCTTGTTTGAACTATATAACTGTCACGACACGAATATAGGCCCGGATTGAGACACGGGACAAATAATCCCGAGACTCCAAGTCGACCCATGGCATGAACATAACATCTAACTCATTCAAATAAAACAAAAGATCAACATAAATAACATAGCAGAAGTCTGAACATAACATAACATCTGAATACATACATAAGTCTAAAGCTGAGTACAAACTATGTTTGAAAAGCCTCTAATACTGACGAGCTGATGGGACAAGACCCCAACTAACTCAATATAGTCTGAAAACTGAAAATACGGAACATATCTGAAAATAAAGGCCCTCGAAAGATGAGGATTCACCAACTCTGATCGGGAAGTACTAATGTTAGGAATCTGGCTAGCGGTGGGACCAAGTCTGGATATCGGAGCCTTTATCATAAAACAATACAACATAGAGTATGCGGTCAGTACGTGGAATCTACCGAGTGGGCAAGGTAAGTAAAACCACTAAGTAAGTAAGATCATAAATCATGCATATTTAAAAAAAACATAAACAAGATAAGATTCTGAGAGTAGGGCTTGCATGTTGTTTTTTGAAATCATGATTTGAACATAACTGAACATCATTACTAAATTGAATGACCCAAAGATGAAAACTGATGATCATAAGTAAAACTGAATATTGGGTCATACCTGCTGAAAACATAATATTATGACTGATGAACATGCATAACTGAAATCATGAGGGAAAATGGGAGCCTCGTCATATAACCGACATTACCACGATAGAGCTTATGTGGTCCCAACTATCACATTCAAGTGGACAGAGTTGTCCAAAGCTTTTACAGGGCTAAGGACGCTACCATGATATCGATATCAAGCTGAAGGCCCCTTGGGGGCAGGGGAAGTTCACAAGGGAGGTCCTAAAGAATCTGAACATACCTATGTTGGTGCGTAGTTCTAAGGCATACGGTTGATTGACCCTTAGCCTACTCGCTGCTAGACACTACTCCCAAAAACATGCATATGATCTCCATTGTTTTTCAATGAAGCTGAACCATCATCTAGTGACGAAGCTGACTCATAACATACATACATAAATCTGAAATCATAACATGAGGAGCCTTGGCTCAAACCATGCCACAAGCTGAAAATAGTGGGAGTCTAGACTCCAAAACCATGTGGTAAGCTAATATGTGAAATTTAGATAAATCATGAATCATACTTAATCATATGGGATTGCCCAATACTTAAACATGCTTGACATAGACTTGATCATTTGAAAACATGAACATAGACATGGGTATTTCGAAATCATATTTTCTTCATAAACATCTCATCATACTTGAACATATATTTCATGGATCTCAACTTTCATGAACTTTCGTGGATGGGCATCATAATTTATAAAACATGAAAAGATAATTTATGATTTAAAACATTGAAATTTTGCCCATTAATCATAATTCAACCTTGGAAACATGCTTAGATCACACCCATGATTGAGCTTTACAGAATTCACACATTGGGTAAAAATCTCATAGATTCATCAATTAGAATTTTTGTGAATTGAGAGAGAATTGGGCATGGGTGTGGACAATTGCACCCATTCACAGCCTTACATACCTGAAGAGATCTGATTTCACAACTTCTTTGATTTCCCAATGAGAATTGAGGAAGAATTTTGAAGAGACTAGGCTTGATCACCTTTTAAACCTCTAAGCTTGCATGCATGAATTAAAATAGGCTTAGAATAAATTAACTCTTCTTAAAACACACTATTTTGAGCTTAAAACGACGTAGTATAGGCCTTAGGAACTTAGAAATTACGAAAAATCCCTTAATAAGTTCGCAGGGAAAAACACACCGCCAGTTCCAATGAGGGACTGAACGACTCGTCGACCCTGACCACAACTCCTAGTCACCTTTCGTTGCCTGCACTGCCAAATCCCTTCTGAGGGTCACCATGAGGGATACCACGACTCGTGGTGTACCCGACGATTCGTGGTGATGACCCACTAGGTACACTGCCTGCTTCCCTTTATCCTTCAACCCACCTTTGACCACGGTTGACCTAACGAATCGTGGGGCTGACCATGACTCGTGGTCACACCCGTGGTCACACCCATGGTTAAAATGTCCAATCATAGTCAAACCCCTCCGTATGAGTCACTTAACAACTCGTGGTGTTCCTAACGGGTCATTGGACGACTCGTCCTATCACCTAGTGCAGAAAATTCTATTTTCTCTGTTTCAACTCCCGGGTTTGATCTTAGGATTTTTGGGGTATTACAATATATCCCCGTTGGGAACATTCATCCTCAAATATGGGAAACCATATTGAAAACCTGGAAGATGCAATCATCAGCCTCAAATACTGAACATACATGCTGAAAACTGACAGAATGACTGACTCTGATTTGAACTACATGGCTGAACTAAATTCCTGAATCACAATACATTTACTAACATGAAAGAAACTGGGGTACATGAGCTGAACATGAAACTGAATAGAGTACTAAGGAGAAACTGATAAGTTAAGCTGAAATTGAGTCGGAAGGGAATAGATGCAGGTATTTAGTCATTATATCTGCTTTGGCTTCCCATATAGCTCCCTCAACATGTTGATTCCTCCATAAAACCTTGACTGAAGCTACTTCTTTGTTTATTAGCTTTCGAACCTCATGATCCAGTATTTCCACTAGAACCTCCTCATAACTAAGGCTGTCCTTCACACCAACACTGTCCATCGGAACAACCAGAGTTGGATCACCCAAACACTTCTTTAAGAGTGATATATGAAAAATTGGATGAACTGAAGCTAATTCTAAGGGAAACTCCAACTCATATGCAACCTTGCATCAGTTTCACAATCCGATACTGACCAACATAACGGAGATTGATTTTTCCTTTCTTTCCGAAACTCATCACTCCCTTAATGGGAGACACCTTTAGAAACACCCAATTATCCACTTCAAACTCAAGTTCTCTCCTTCTCACATCCGCATAGGACTTTTGGTGACTCCGAGCTTTTTTAAACTTGTCCCTTATAAGCTAAACTTTCTCCATAGTCTCATGGACTGAATTTGGACCTATCGCCGCAGCTTCACCGACTTCGAACCGACCAATAGGCAATCTACATCTCCGCCCATAGAGAGTCTCAAACAGAGTCATCTGAATGCTAGAATGGTAGCAGTTGTTATATGCAAACTCAATGAGAGGCAAATGATCATCCCAACTACCCTTGAAATCAATCACACACGCTCTCAACATGTCCTCAAGATTCTGAATGGTACGCTCGGTCTGACCATCTGTCTGTGGGTGAAATGTTGTGCTAAGCTTGACCTGAGTATCGAGTCCCCTTTGAAACGACTTTCAAAACTGAGAGGTAAACTGAGTACCTCTATCTGATATGATGGACAAGGGCACTCCATGCAACCAAACT
Source organism: Datura stramonium (assembly GCA_018107945.1). Lineage (NCBI taxonomy): Eukaryota > Viridiplantae > Streptophyta > Magnoliopsida > Solanales > Solanaceae > Datura > Datura stramonium. The sequence goes on from JACEIK010002640.1 coordinate 35,858, forward strand.
AGATCCCGAATGTACAACTTAGCATAATCCTCCGCTGAATTGGTAGTTTTGACCAGTAGGAAATGAGCTGCCTTAGTCAACCTGTCCACAACCACCCAAATAGAGTCATACTGCGGCAAGTACGAGGCAACCCTGTAATGAAGTCCATATTGATCTCCTCCCACTTCCAAGTAGGGATACTAATTTCTTGAAGTACACCTCCTGGCCTCTGGTGCTCAACCTTAACCTGCTGATAATTCAGACACTTAGCCATAAACTTTATTATGTCCTTCTTTATGTCATTCCACCAATAGACTTCCCATAGGTCATGGTACATCTTGGTGGCACCTGGACGTATAGAGTATCTGGAACCATGAGTCTCCTGCAACATCCGACCTATCAAATCATCAACATCCGGAACACACAAGAAACCCTGATATCGAAGCACCCGATCTCTCCCTTTGGATTAGACTTCTACCTTCTGATTCTGAATGACTTCCTTCAACTTCACCAAAATAGGATCCTCATCTTGCCTAGCCTCAACATCGGTCACCAAAGATGATTCTGACCCATTCTGCACAATGACACCACTATCCGACGAGTCAACAAGATGAACTCCCAACCTTGCAAGCCAATGCACATCTTTCACTAACTCTTTCCTTTCCTCGTCTATATGGGACACACTCTCCATTGGAAGCCTACTAAGAGCATCTTCCACCACATTGGTCTTATCCGGATGGTAAAGAACACTTATATCATAATCTTTAAGAAGCTCTCAACCTCCTTCACTGACGTAGATTCAAATCCTTTTGGGTAAATGCGTACTGTAGGCTCTTGTGGTTCGTAAACACATCGACATGGACCCCATACAGATAGTGTCTCCAAATCTTCAAGGCAAATACTACCGCTGCCAATTCGAGATCATGAGTCGAGTAGTTCTTTTCATGGACTTTCAACTGCTTGGAAGAATAGGCTATAACTTTACCGTGCTGCATGAGTACACAACCAAGGCCGATCCTTGAGGAATCACAATATACCACAAACCCATCGGTACCCTCAAGTAGGATCAACACCGGTGCTGAGGTGTGTCGAGTCTTCAACTCTTGAAATCTCTTCTCACAAGCCTCTGATCGTTAAAACTTCACCTTCCTCTGGGTCAATTTACTCAATGGGGATGCAATGGATGAAAACCCCTCAACAAATCTCTGATAATAACTAGTTAAACCCAAGAAACTCCTGATATCCAAAGAATTCACCGGTCTAAGCCAATTCTTCACTGCTTCTATCTTTTGAGAGTCCACCTGTACACCCTCACTTGACACCATATGGCCCAAAAATGCCACTGAGTTCAACCAAAACTCGCATTTACTGAATTTATAATATAATTGGCGATCCTTGAGAGTTTGTACCACCATCCTCAAATGTGTCGCATTCTCCTCCTCACTCCGAGAGTATATGAGAATATCATCTAAGAACACAATCACGAAAAAATTCAAGTACGACTTGAACACCCTGTTCATCAAATCCATAAAAGTTGCAGGAGCATTCGTTAGTCCAAAATACATAACTACAAACTCATAGTGACCATACCGAGTCTTGAAGGCTGTCTTCGGGATGTCACTCTCCCGAACCCTGAGCTGATGGTATCCGGACCTGAGGTCTATCTTCGAAAAGCACTTAGCACCCTGAAGCTGGTCAAACAAATCATAAATCCTAGGTAGAGGATACCTATTCTTGATGGTAACTTTGTTCAATTCCCAATAGTCAATGCACATACGAAGAGAACCATCCTTCTTTCGGACAAAGAGAACTGGTGCACCCCATGGAGATTTGCTAGGTCTGATGAATCTCCTATCTAAAAGGTCTTTCAACTGTTCCTTCAACTCATTTAGCTCACCTGGATCCATTCTGTAAGGAGGAATAGATATAGGTTGCGTATCGAGAAGAAGGTCAATACCAAAATCGATCTCCTGCTTGGAAGGGATTCCCAGTAAATCATCTAGAAACACCTCTGGATACTCACACACTACGGGAACTGACTGGATAGTTGGATTTTCGGATGTAGCATCCTTAACCCTAACTAAATGGTACATGCACCTTTTAGAAATTATCATTCTAGCCTTAAGGTAGGAAATGAAGCGACCTACAGGCACAGCTGAACTACCCCTCCACTCTAGGACTGACTCACCTAGAAATCTAAACTCTATTGCACGGGTTCTACAATTGACTAAGGCATAACATGCATATAACCAATCCATGCCGAGGATGACATCGAAATAGGTCATGGCTAACTCTACTAAATCTAGTGTGGTAACTCTTTGAAGGACTATGACATGGCAATTTCTATACACTCATCTAACTATAATTGAATCACCAACTGGAGTAGAGACTGAGAAGGGTTTTGATAAGATTTCGGGATAGACTTTGAAACTACTAGCAATATATGGCGTCACAAAAGATAAAATAGCCCCTGGATTTAACAATGCATATACATCAAGGTGGAATACTCGTAACATACCAGTGACTACATCTAAGGAGACCTCCTACTCCTGACGGGATGCTAGGGGATAGAATCTATTTTGACATTGTCCACCACCCGCATTGGTAGATGCCCCCTATTGAGTTGGGCATGCTGGTGGAGCTGCTAAATTAGAGGCTGGGCCTCGGCCCCTATCATGACTCTATCCGGCTGCTAGGCGATCTCTAAGCATATGTCCGGGCTTCCCACACCCGAAACAAGCACCTGAACCTGCTAAGCACTAGCCTACATGTCTCCGGCCACATCTGCTACACTCTAGAGTGTTGTTCTCTACAGATCTACTACTCTGTCCTCTAAAGCCTGATGCTCGTCCTCTCTGAGCCTGAATCTAGATGTCACACTCATAGCTGAAGGCGCTGGGGCTGAAGATCTCTGGTGGGACTGATAACGGTGCCCACAAGGTCTCTGTTGGGAGAATCTGAAGCTATTAGTTCTAGCCCTCTTGGCCTCTCTCTCCTGCTCACTCATCTGTACCGCCTCCATCTGTTGGGCGTATAGGACTATCCGAGCAAAATCAATATCCTGATGAAGCATCCGGGTCCGAAAATCCTTGACTAGGTAGTTTCTACCCCATGCACGAAACAGCTCACTCAGGCTCTCTGATCCGCAACCATCTTAGGGCATACTTGGACAGATGAGTGAATTCCAAAGAATACTCTTGAACTGTCATCTTCCTTTGCTTTAGATTCACAAACTCGGCTACTTTGATCTCCCTTATGTCACGAGGGAAGAATCGATCCAAAAACATGGCATGAAACTCATCCCAACCGATAAGGCCTACTCCAACATCCCTACTATCCTTCCACTGCTTGAACCAGATGTGCGCGAACCCTTTCAATGATACAAGGCTAGATCGGTGCACTCCTCTCCGGTCACCCCCATAATCTGGGTGATTAACTCATATGAATCCTCATACACCTTTGATCCAAGAAACTCTGGAGGGTTCATCCTCAGAAAATCTCTAACTCTTGCCGCCACCGCATTCCCATTCTAAGGGACATGCGCCATTGCCTGCTGATTGACCTAGGAGGTCAAGGCCTGGGCTAACATCTGAATGGCTGCCCTGAACTCAGCGTGGGCAACTGACTCGGGTACATGCTCTTCATGGGCTGGTGGGGCTTGTTGGTGCCTATCTTCATTATCATTCTCGTGGCCATCTCCGTTTCTGTTTCTTCTTCCGTTAACTCGGTGGGGAGGCACGATTCTACAAACAAGGATAGCATAAGTTAGAAGGATAGAGAGACATTTCATCGCACGACTTAGATCATGAAAGAAGGAAACAGTTCCTAAACATCTTGTAGCCTCTTCATCATAAGTGTGGTGCATTTCACACCCATGAAAAAGACTCTACTTAAAGCGGCTTTCAGATACCCTAGGACACTGCAAAACCTAATTCTCCGATACCAAGTTTGTCACGACCAGAACATAGGCCCAGATCGAGACACGAGACAAAGAACCCCGAGAGGCTCCAAGTCGACCCATGACATGAACATAACATCTAACTCATTCAAATAAAATGGAAGATCAACATAAATAACATAGAGGAAGTCTGAACATAACATAACATCTAAATACATACATAAGTCTAAAGCTGAGTACAAACTATGTCCGAAAAGCCTCTAATACTGACGAGCTGATGGGATAAGACCCCAACTAACTCACTATAGTCTTAAAACTGAAAATACGAAATATATCTGAAAATAAAGTCCCTCGAAAGATGAGGATTCACCAACTCTAATGGGGAAGTACTAATGCTGGGAATCTAGCTAGCAGTAGGACTGAGTCTGAATATCGGAGCCTATATCATAAAACGATACAACATAGAATATGTGATCAGTACGTGGAATGTATAAAGTATGCAAGATAAGTAAAACCGCTAAGTAAGTAAAATCATAAATCATGCATATTAAAAAACATAAACAAGATAAGATTCTGAAGGTAGGGCTTGCATGCTATTTTCTAAAATCATGATCCGAACATAACTGAACATCATAACTGAATCGAATGACCATAAGCTGAAAACTGATGATCATAAGTAAAATTGAATATTGGGTCAAACTTGATGAAAACATAATATCATGACTAATGAACATGCATAACTGAAATCATGAGGAACAATGGGAGACTCGTCATATAGCCAACATTACCACGATAGAGCTTACGTGGTCCCGACTATCACACCCAAGTGGGAAGATCCATCCAAAGATTTGTCAAGGCTAACGATGATACCATGATATCAGTATCAAGCTGAAGGCCCCTTGGGGGCAGGGGAAGTTCACAAGGGAGGTCCTAAAGAATCTGAACATACCTATGTTGGTGCGTAGTTCAAAGGCATACGGTTGATTGACCCTTAGCCTACTCGCTGCTAGACACTACTCCCAAAAACATGCATATGATCTCCATTGTTTTTCAATGAAGCTGAACCATCATCTAGTGACGAGCTGACTCATAACATACATACATAAATCTGAAATCATAACATGAGGAGCCTTGGCTCAAACCATGCCACAAGCTGAAAATAGTGGGAGTCTAGACTCCAAAACCATGTGGTAAGCTAATATGTGAAATTTAGATAAATCATGAATCATACTTAATCATATGGGATTGCCCAATACTTAAACATGCTTGACATAGACTTGATCATTTGAAAACATGAACATAGACATGGGTATTTCGAAATCATATTTTCTTCATAAACATCTCATCATACTTGAACATATATTTCATGGATCTCAACTTTCATGAACTTTCGTGGATGGGCATCATAATTTATAAAACATGAAAAGATAATTTATGATTTAAAACATTGAAATTTTGCCCATTAATCATAATTCAACCTTGGAAACATGCTTAGATCACACCCATGATTGAGCTTTACAGAATTCACACATTGGGTAAAAATCTCATAGATTCATCAATTAGAATTTTTGTGAATTGAGAGAGAATTGGGCATGGGTGTGGACAATTGCACCCATTCATAGCCTTACATACCTGAAGAGATCTGATTTCACAACTTCTTTGATTTCCCAATGAGAATTGAGGAAGAATTTTGAAGAGACTAGGCTTGATCACCTCTTAAACCTCTAAGCTTGCGTGCATGAATTAAAGTAGGCTTAGAATAAATTAACTCTTCTTAAAACACACTATTTTGAGCTTAAAACAACGTAGTATAGGCCTTAGGAACTTAGAAATTACGAAAAATCCCTTAATAAGTTCGCAGGGAAAAACACACCGCCAGTTCCAACGAGGGACTGGACGACTCGTCGACCCTGACCACAACTCCTAGTCATCTTTCGTTGCCTGCACTGCCAAATCCCTTCTGAGGGTCACCACGAGGGATACCACGACTCGTGGTGTACCCGACGATTCGTGGTGATGACCCATTAGGTATACTGATTGCTTTCCTTCATCCTTCAAACCACCTTTGACCACAGTTGACCTAACGAATCGTGGGGCTGACCACGACTCAAAGTCACACCCGTGGTCACCCCAAATCTAAAATTTTTAATCATAGTCAAACCCCTCCCACGAGTCACTTACGATTCATGGTGTTCCTGACGGGTCACTGGATGACTCGTCCTATGACCTGGTGCAGAAAATTTTATTTTCTCCGTTTCAACTCTCGTGTCTAATCTTAGGGTTTTCGGGGTATTGTAATAATATAATTTAAAATACCTTCTATATTATGTATTTATTTTTTTTATAATGCGGTAGTCTAATCATTGACTTCTTAGTTGTACTATTATATCATATAACTAATATAATATCATGGTTGGATAAAAGGGAAAAATAATACAATTTTCCTGAATAACTAATTTACTGTTGTCGTAGGATAAATTTTTTTCATATTAATTTTCTTTATCTAAATTAAAGTTTATTTATATACTTAGAGCTTGTTTGGATTAGATTAAAAACTAGTCAAATCAACTTTTAATTTCTTTTTAGCTTTTTTAAGCATTTAGCAGCGTTAAAAACTACTTAAAACAAGTTTAAAACTATTTAAAACAAGCAAAAAGCTGTAAGTTGGGGGATTCTAACCCTTTTTATATTTTAGCTTTTAAGCATTTTTGCTTAAACCTGTTATTTTAGGCTATCCAAATGGGCTCTTATCTTGCTAAAGGAATAGACGTTGCAACAAGAGAGAGAACTTCATATTATTCAAAACTTAATTACTTTTCACTTTGATTTTGATTTTGATTTTTCTCATTTCTTCGGGTTAAATTTTATAGATGATCTTATAAATATGATTTTTTTCCATTGAAGTCTCTTAATTATATTTGCTAACACAAAAATCATAGGACTTTGCCCTTACTAACACAAAAATCACATTTTTCGGAAAATTCAACTTCCAATGAATTAATCCTTTTTATCTTTTTAATTTTTAATCTAATGATAGACATTCAATTAAAAAAAGATTAACCTAAACCAACCCAATCCGAAATCCAAATCGATGGGTAAGGCTTGAACCCTTAACGTAAAATTCTATCAATATACTCTGAACAATCTTTAATAGTTCAACCTTTATTGCAGAAGCTGCAAAGATGCACTAAGCACAATGGAGTCTTTATGAAGAAATTGAAAATCGTAAAATTATTTTACACCAAAATTAAAAGATAAAACTGATACAACATATGATAAATTTAAACTAATGAAAGAAAACAAATATAGAATTTGAAACATTGATGTGTAAATGAAAGTTCATAGAATGTGTACAGGTAGATAGGCAGATGAAAGGCCTTGAAAGTTCATACAATGTGTACAGGTAGATTGGTAGATAAAAGGTCTTTCCCATTAACTTTAGTTATAACTATTT
>JACEIK010002640.1:61464-88144 GCA_018107945.1 Datura stramonium
GCTTTGTTTTCACTTTTAATGGTGTCTCCAAGACCCATTGCACGCATATGGATTTTTGATGCTTTGTTTTCACTTTTAATGGTGTCTCCAAGACCCATTACATCCATATGGATTTTTGATGCTTTCACTTTTAATGGTGTCTCCAAGACCCATTGCATCCATATGGATTTCAGCATCCAACACCCATGAAAGATAGTTTTTGCCCGAACTTTGAAGGGCAACGAACTCAAGTTTCGTAAGATTAGACATATTTAAAAAAAGAGAGGAGGTGAAAATAATATAATACCTTAGCCTTCAAATTTTGAGACGGTAGAGTCTCGTGATGATAACGTGTTATGAAATAATAAAGAAAGAACAAGAATATTGTAGAGAAAGAGAGAAGGAGAGAAGTTCTTATTTCTCTTGTTGGGATGAAATACAATGAAGGAGAACCCCTCTATTTATAGGGATAATTTCTCCTAACTTTTCTCCAAAACATAGACTTTCACTATAATATAAACACATGTATAATATAAACACAATGTATCCACTACAAATACCTTTTATACATTCACTATAATACAAATATGTTTATAACAAAACATAAATAATATATATAATAGTAATAATAATAATTAATAATTAAATAAATAATAATAATTATATTATACTAAAAATAGAAAACCCTTATTCTAAAGTTGGATTACCATTTTTGTCCCCGTAGTAAATTCTAAATATTTATAAAGTATCTAATTAAATAGTAATATTTTACCATCAAATATCTAATATTCTTACATATATATATAACAAAAAGAAATGAATAAAGCCATTCATTGAACCGAGTAAATGGGGAGGATTGTTTCACCTGCCACTAATTATTGTAGGTTACATTTTTATATTTTTTTAATTATTATTTCATGTACTACCTTTTCACCTTTCAATTATTTCATCTTCTAAACTTTCAACGGTTACAATAGTATTTATACACAATCCTCTAATGAAGATCTGTATCATTAAGCAGACTCAATAAATATATGTCTTTGTGTCATGATCATACTCTACACCTTTTAATATGTAATATGAAGTTGTTGCATTCTTTTTTTATTTTATAGTTTTTCAAATATTTTCTGATTTAACTTCTTGTTTTGCTGTTGTTTGCATTTTGGATTTGTACGAAATGTCCATAAACTTGATAGAAGCAGCCTCAAATCTGCAGATTAAATTTACTCTTGGTGCGTGGCTTATATTTATGCTCATCATAATAACTTGTATTTTATGTAATTCTTGCACTTTTATGCATAAATGTTGAAATTCTTTTAATTTTCATTTTATTTTCGTGATCTTGTCACACTTTATCCTTAATCGTCATCAAAACATGATTAGTAAACTAAGATAACCAAAACGTTAGTTCAATCATTTTGAATTTACACTTATCACAACTCTATATTTAATTTTTAACGTGGATATACACGTGCGAAATAGAAACTAGTTCCATAATATGGGGTAAGCGCATAAGGTAACTGATTTTCTTTTTATGTTTAATTTTTATTATAAGTTTAAGTCTATACTCATAATTTATTTTTTATTTTATATTTTATTGATAGATGTAAAAAAACACGTTCAACACATATATGCTAAAACTAGTATTTTGAATTCTAAGGAAATAAATAATAAATGGAGCTATTTGAAAAAAGAAAACGAAAAATTGAGGTAAAATTTGAAAACAAATAATTACCAAAAAGTGAAAGAAACAAGATAAATCAGCTTTTGATGTGTTTTTTAAATTTTAAATACAAGTTTAAATTGTATTTAAAATTTTCATACCAAACACTAGTTTTTTTTAAATAAGGTGAAAAAAGTTTCCCTTATATTGCTTCTTTGGTAAGCTTAATTTGCTTAAAAACAAGAGTAGATTTTTAAATTCTTGGTTTCTCTATTTCAAACTGCGAGGGAGCGGAAGAAGAAAAGGAAAAACAAAGGGGCGTTTGGGAAGTGGATCCATAATCCATAATCCATAAATGGGGTTCCTCTTAGCCTCCGGCAAAAGTGCGCTTCTTCTTCACGTATTCTGTTGCCTCTCTCTGTTTCTTTCAACTACTCATGTTGCTGCTCTCCAAGGTTATTCAACTTCCACTATTTTCTTTTTATATGTTTGTCTCTTTCAGTTACATATTCTTCTTTCTGTAGTCTACATTTGGAATTGGGCGTCCTTTTGCTCCTCATTTGACAAATTTAGATACTCAGAAATACTTCATTAATTAGAAGGTTCCAAATTGCGATTGGAAAATAATAGTCGCAGGTTGTTTTATTGAGAAGCGGAACTGGCGAACAATTTATTTTCCTTTTCTCATGATCTCTGCTTAGAGTGTATAGACTACAAACCTTCTCTATATTTAGGGTATAATGAAAGAGTTCATTGTGAACTTATTTCCCAAATTGTATTTTCTTTTTTGTGTCTTTCACATTCTTAAGAGTTATCTCCTACAAGGAACTCTTAAGAGTAGACAATTTGGACTTGGATCTTCACTTTGATTACCTGAACAGTATTGAAAGGACTGGCTTTTATGTGCATATATATACATATATATTGTATAACTACCAATTAAATTTGAAGTATTAACATATTATTATGTATTTTAATGATTGAAAATCTTTTGTAATAGCATAACCTGTTGACGAGATAACTAGAGGTGCCTAAGTTGTGTATATGGTTCATGGTTGTCTCTAGTGACTAAGCTACCTGAAACTATCAACTCGGGTTACACAAAAAATAAACCTTTCATCTACTAGCAAATAAAATTTAAATTTTGAAGGAAAGACCAGAAAGAAATTAAAGCCTAATAAGTTGAGCTTATTTTTGAGTATGAAGAACGCTTGCCGATCATTTCGGTAACTGCCACTTTTCATATTAGAAATTAAAGACCTTTTTTGAGCTCTCTGTTGCCTTTAGAGTTAACCAAGCAGTTGGCTGCACTCACTTTGGCATCTCTATTCAGTTCTTAACTTTTCTTGTCCGTTTTGGAATTTACTCTCCTGTGAATATCATCAACCCCATTCTAGATGTAGGCGGAATGATTTAACTAGGATAAATGGTTAAGTAACTGTATGTTTGATTTCAAATGTGGATCTGATATTTGCTGGTTTAAATCTTAGCTGTTATTGCAGCATTTCATAAAGATGTAACATAGCTCTCGAAGTAAAATTTGGTCCAAGGGAGTTGTTATGAAATTCATGCCAAAAACATTAATGCTCTATGTCCATGAATGAATTTTTGATTGAAACCTGAGTACTTCAGCACTATAGCTCTCTTTTGTGTCTTCTTTTATTTGTGAAGGTGTCACATTATTCATGAAGTTAGTGAATAAGATGAGATATATGTCTAGTTCATATTGATTAGCTTGCACATACAATTGGTTATTCCTTGATAATACTGTTAGCTAGATACTTATATTGCAGGATTTAGTACAGTTTTCTTTCTTCTTAAAATAGTGGAAACCTAAATCTGGATAGATCTCTACATTTGTGGGATTGATTTTCTTGGATATGGGGAGTGAGGATTAGTACACAAGTCATCCCCAAGTGAGAAAGTTTCAAGTATCTTGGGTCTATAATTCAAAGAAATGGGGAGATCAACGGGGATGTCGCCCACATCGTATAGGAACAAGGTGGATGAATGGAGGTTTGCATTCGGTGTCCTATGTGATAAGAGTATGCCACCGAGACTTAAAGGTAAGTTCTATAGAATGGTTGTTAGACCGATTTTGTTGTATGAGGTTGAGTGTTTTCAATCAAAAACTTTCACCTTAGAAGATGAGGTAGCAAAAATGAGAATGCTTAGATGGATGTATGGACATACTAGGAGAGCTAAGATTAGGAATGAAGATTTACGGGCCAAGTTGGGAATGACCTCCATGGTGGACAAGATATGAAAAGCGAGATCTTGGTGGTTCGAACATGTGAAGAAGTGGATCACAGATGCCCCAGTGAGGAGGTGCGAGAGGTTGATAGTAATAGGTCTAAGTAGATGTAGAGGTAGGTAGACCGATGAAGAATCAGGGAGAGGTGATTAGACAAGATATGACACTTTAGCTCATCGAGGATACGACCGTAGATAAGGCATAGAGGCCGAGGATTAGGGTAGGCGGTCTGTAGGTAGTTAGGCAATTTTTCTCTTTCCAGTGTTAGAGCATGGTTCTAGCCTGGATACCTGCTTGCTTCTTTACCAGTATTATTACTATGATGCTAGCATTATATTATTCTTCAATTTTATTACTACCGTTATTTCTTACTTTGGTTATCGTTACTTTTTTGCTGCCAATATTTTGTTGTCTTCAATATTTTCATCATTTTTTTGCATTTTTCATTTGACCCTGAAAATTGTTTTCTCGAGCTGAGGATCTATCAGAAAACCCTCTCTATTCCACCAAGGTAAGAGTAGGTTCTGCGTACGCCCATGCTCTCACTTATGAGATCACATTGAGTATGTCTTTTTTGAGAATTGAAAATGCAGAGCGAAGAACTTACTACGCAGTCTCTTACATATAGATTTGTAGTGAACAAGGAAATCACAGATAGAGAAGAGAGAGGGCAAGTCCATTTTGAGTCTCAACTACTTTCTATGGGAGAATATTCCGGCAACTAGGTCGGAATTTCAGTGAAATGGGGGGAGATGAGATTTATTACAATGTCGACTTCAAATCATATGATATTACTAAAAAGAATGTTGTTTCAGAAGAGTGGTTTGATTGGAGTGAACATAGTCGAAATTTAATGAGGCAAGTTACCATTACCATTTTAAAGTCATGAGATGGATGGTGTACTAATTCAGTGCAGCAACAAAAGAACAGGGTAAGACAATAAAGAGGTGGAACATGAAAGACCGCTGATCGAACTTCTTTTGCACTCTTAAAGAGGTGGAACATGAGCATCACGATCGAATCCCTTGCACTCCCTAAATACAATGAAATGGTAGGTGCATCAATTTGTATTCATTCTGAGGGGGGAGGGGCAAAATTATCATAGTGTTATTAAAAGCAAAAAGCTTTAACCTCTAAAGTCCGTTGGGGATATAAGCGCAAAGTGCAAATAAAACGTGAGCTTCAATGAAAAAAGCGCAAAGGAAGAAAAATACAAATATTTATATCTAGTCTAAGACTAATAATTATAAGTATAAACGACAAATATATGCACAAAGAAATTGAATAACATTTACGATCAAGTGAAATATCAATTGTTTGGTGTCATCTCTGCCGAAGTGGATCATTGGCAAGAAAAAGTATGTATTAGAACCTTGAAGACAACGTTGAAATGCACATTAAGTGAGGCGAAGCGCTCACGTGTTGAGCCTTGCTTCCGGGCTTAAACGCGCCTTTGACAACACTGATTATAGATAGGCTTCAACTTTGAGCAACAAGATGTATTCCACTAGGCAATAACCATCTGAGTGAGTTGGAGAATTATTTGAATACCTACATGTTTAGCAAACAACCTCATAAATGCAGTGCTATCAAAAGCGAAAAGCGCAAAAAAGCTATTAGATCCGTTGGAGCTTTAAGCGCAAAGTGCAAATAAAGCGTGGACTTTAATGAGAAAAGACGCAAATGGAGAAAACATGCAAATATATATATGTTTAATTCAAGACTAATAATTATAAACATGAATAACAAATATATGGACAAAGAAAATTGACTTTTTTTTAAAGGAAAAATTGAAATATAAATTGTTTAGTGTCGCCTCCTCAGGGAATGCTCATTTGCAAGGAAAGTTTGTCTTAGAGCCTTGATGATGATACTAAAGGGCACATTAAGCAAGGGAAAACGCTCAAGGTGTTTTGAGCCTTGCTTCAGGGCTTAAGCGCGCCTTGTCAACACTGCATCAATGTCAATATATGCACAAAGAAATTGAAAAACATTTATGATCAAGTGAAATATCAATTGTTTGGTGGCGTCTCTTCAGAAGTGGATCATTGGCAAGGAAAAGTATGTATTAGAACCTTGATGACGACATTGAAGCGCACATTAAGCAAGGCGAAGCACTCAACATGTTTCGAGCCTCGCTTTAGGGCTTAAACGTGTTTTACGCATGCCTTTGACAACACTGTTATATCATTATTACACTGGAGGGTCCCTTCAAGGAGGTATGGGCAAGATTGCTCAGAAGATCACCAACTTCATCGGTGCGACCAATAGTGTGAAGAATCCTTTGACCATCAGGAACAAACAACCTAAAACCTCGTATAAAAAGGCATTCAGTAATAGTAGGTGGATGGTGACGAAAACATCACAAATAGCATTGAATAACAATAGAGTATCGGTAATCGGGAGCACGTCAGTATGAGAAATAGATTTGTTGAGGAGATGTCTTGCTGGAAGTTTCCAACTTTGCCCACAGAAGCCCCCACTTTGAATGATATCAGGAAGTGGGCATGTAGCTCCTAGAAATTGACTTTTGGAATCAATGTCTTCAATATGAATGATTCTAGGTTTCTTTTTGAACTCCTATCTTGGAAGGTTGCAGAGCATGTAATGTTGGGGGAGTGGGTCTGGTAGAAGAAGCTTCAACTTGAATAGTGGAGCCCAACAATTGGATGTTGGTTGGAAGAGATAAATAGAGATTGGGTGCAGATTAGATTACTTGGTCTCCCCGTGAATCTATGATCAAAGAAAATATCTTCAGAAATTGGAGCTCAATGTGGAGATTTCATCGAAATATAGGAAAAGGCTAGGAACCATCTCCACTAGGCTCGTATTAAAGTTAGGGGTGACGGAAAGGAAGTCCCTAGAGAGATTGAGGTGAAGAGTGATGGACTCGTCCACATTATTCCGATTTGGGTAGAGGCACCGATGAGGGTGAAGCCGGAGACAAAGAGGAGGGAGGAAACATTGAAATATCTGGTGGATAATAATAGAATAGATGCAGTCTGTACTGATAAAGACGTGAGGGTGAAAGGCGATGCAACTACTAGGGCATGTGGGCTTCAAAGGAAGGGGAAAATTCAGATACAAAGGCATGTGGGGGATTTGACAGCAGATTTGATTTTCTTAAAGGTCCTCCTGAGCCCGTAAATCACCAAATTAGATTGGCCATAAGTTGAGCTCAATGAAGGCAGACCCAATTATCCAAAATAAATACCAGGCCATAGAAGTTTCTGCCCAACTTGAAGATCCCGTGACTACAGAAATACAGGCAATGAAGCCTCTTTGGATCTTACTTTGCCTATGACTGTTACGGGGATGAAGAAACCACCAAAGAATGAGAGACAAATGCATAGAATGGAGGCATGAGGAAAATATAATTCAATTATTGGAGATACAGAGTTGTGAGGGGTAGAATTAATGGATGTGGTAGCAATGCAGAACTATCCTCGAGGAGGAGATTAACATCGCAATCCAAGAGGCAACACCATTAAAGATCCAATTACCAATAGAAGATAAGGAGTTAAACAACAACAACTCACTGTGGGTTCAACAGAATATTTTGAAACTAAGCAAATAATTTAGAGCTTATTTCCAAAGCTCTGAGACAGGCAAAAATGTTAGTAATGAAGGTTGTTGGGAAGAGACAAGTAAATAAGGAGAAGGTAGAAATTCAATCAACTCCAAAGAAGAAAAGGGTTAATGAATTAAAAGGCTTGGATACAGGGAATAACTTTATAAGATATGGGACTAGAACTAGGGGGATATTTGTCGGTTAAAGATCAATTAAGCTAATCATAGTTGATATGTTGCAGACTGCTAAACACCATGGTTGGATCAGGGGTTTTGAAGTTAATTCCAAAGTAAGACAATAATATGGAGATAACTCATTTACCATATGCTGATAACCCACTGGTCTTCTATGATGCTAACAGGTATCAACTCAGATTTTTGAGGGTTATTTTCATCATATTTGAGGCCATCTTATGCATATTAATCGGGGATAGAGCTACATATACCTAGTAAATGTTGTGGAAGAGATTCATATGCTAGTTGATATTTTCGGAGGCAAATTGGGAGAATCACCTAATATTTATTTGGGCATGCCTCTGGGAGCAAAGAGCAAATCAAAGGGAATCTGGAATGGAGTAATAGAGAAATGTGAGAAGAAGCTGACAAATTGGAAAATGCAATACCTATCCCCTGGGGTTAGATTTGACACTCATTAACAGTGCTTTGGATGCTCTACCAACTTATATGATATCTATATATCCAATCCCTGTTAATGTTGTGGATAGATATGATAAATTAAGGAGAGGCTTACTGTGTGGCAGGGTAATGATGATAGAAAGAAGATCCACTTAGTCAAATAGGATGCCGTGGCAATTAAGAAGAAAGAAGGGGGAATGGAAATCAGAAACTAGAAAGCTCAGAACCAAAGTTTGATGATGAAATAGCTATGGAGATTTGTTTCTGAAGAAAATCCTTCATGGAAGGAAGTAATTAGAAGAAAATAAAGGGAAGAAGGAAACTGGACCATCAATCCAGTAAATATCCCTTTATGGATGCAGTGTGTGGAGATCCATTAGAAATCTGTGGCAAAAAATGATTAGTAAATCAAGGTTTAACGTAGGGAATAGTGTGGAGATATCCCTTTTGGATGGATAAGTGGATTGAGCAAGGGGCTCTGCAATAAACTTTTCTAGACATTTACAACTTATGTCAACAACTGGAGGCAATAGTGGCTGAAGTCTGATCTGAATAAGGTTGGAACTTAACCTTTGGCTGACTCTTAAATGATTGGGGATTGTGGAGGATAACTGAGTTCTATATCACTAGCCCAATTTGAGGGTATCATATGAAATGTGGATGGTATGTACGACAAGGAAATACAGAGGGAAAATATAAAGTGAATGAAGCATACAGGGAACTGATCAAAGTCAACAACCAAGTGGGTTGCTGACCATTGAAAATGATCTGGAAGGTGAAGATTCCATATAAAGTAGCTTGCGCCACTTGGCTTGTGGCAAAAGAGGCTGTTTTTACACAGGAAGAGCTGAAAAGTAGGGGATTTCAGATATGCTCGAGATGCTTTTTGTGTGGGGAAAAGGCAGAGAGAAACAACCATCTCTTTTTGCATTGCAAATGGACAGATCAAATCTGAAATTTTTTCATTAACTTGAGGGGTATCAGGTGAGTGATGCCAGCAAGGGCAAAGGAGGTACTGAAGAGTTGGGGTGGAGAAGGTATTTTGTCTAAGCCAAAGGAGAGGTGGAGGATTGTACCAACATGTATTTGGTGGACCGCATGTTGTCTAAGCCAAAGGAGAGAGAAATCAGAGATGTTTGTAGGATAAGCAATGCAGTATCTAGAAGTGAACATGAACTGCTTAGTCCTTTTTTATTTTTGATGTACATAGGAATGCTTTTAGAAACAGAAGATATTTTTGATGGGTTAGACAATATGTAAAAGGAAAATAGATAGGAAGCTCCTTTATTTGTAATTGTTTACTTGGGACTATATAGTTGGTACAGTATACCTGTTAATATATAGAATGTTGCCATTATAAAAAAAGGTAGAGCTAAATATTGGGTTGGAAGGATCCTAGGATGAGTGCCTGTTAAATTGCTCGTTTATGTTCAATTTTGGCTTGTTTTTAATGCATTGTGAAGGATAGACACCAAGCACTTATACCCATTCAACACAGATATGCCCAGGCCAAATAGAGACTCCATGTAATATATAGATTGGAGGCATAGTTTAGTAAAAGATGGAGGAGAATCCTGGGCTATTTGGTGAGCAGTAATGACTACGACAACAACAACAAACCCAGTAAAATCCCACGGGTGGGGTTGGAGAAGGGTAGTGTGTACCCAGACCTTATCCCCTACCTATTGGTGGTAGGAAAGTTGTTTTTGATACACCCTTGGCTCAAGGAGATGAAAAAGAAGCAGGGTGACAAGTAGTGACTGAGCAAAGAAAAAGATTATAAGTGATATACTGTCAACAAACAAAATTTTGAGAAAAAGAAGAGTAGAAGTCGAGGAATTAATTGTGGATTCTTTGGACAACATACCATTTAAAAAATGAACAATTGTCACAAACTTCTCAGCTGTTTTAATTCCAATTATCTGAAAGGAATTACCATGACATCTATAGACTATATATATGATTTAGTCAAGCCAACTAAGATGTTACAAAGACCGATGTTTGCATCTTTAACCTGGGACGAGTAACACACTACAAGATAGATTTCTAAAGGTTTAAAGATACTCAAGTTTCTGGCACAAATAAAAACTGCAAACTTGAATAATTTTAATTTCTGTAGGTCGCAATAAAGTAGCTTTTTCTTGGGATTGATGTCCTTGATAGTGCAAATGAATCTGATGCCGACTCACATAAGTTGGCAGAGATTACTATCTTGAGGTTAGCACTCTGGTCCAAGATAATCAAACCATCAATAACAGTAACATAAGCATGAGAAGAGCTCTACCAGTCTCTCGTTTTTTTGATTCCTTCAAGGACCAGTTCTAAGTCCATATCTTGTATTTCTCAACTTATTTTTTTTGATATGACAGGTGTCAAATTGAAAAATCAGATACTGGATGTGACTCCAATTAATTATGTGAGAGACCCTTTGTCAAAAGACGATGTATTATGTGAACGCATACTAATCGCCGGTCTATCACGATGGAGACTTAGCAGTTATTCTAGTGCATATCGAATTAGTTGGGTCCCATCAGCGGTAATCCCAGATAGATTGCTGGGAAAAATACAGATATGCTTTCACAAGTAGAGAATACCTCTATTCTCTGACACGATTTAGTCTTTTCTGTTGGAGATTTCGACTCTCAGGGATTTCTATCTTGCAGGAATTCTTCTCTTGGCTTGTGCCAGTGTGAACATGATGCATGGAAGAATTTACAGAAAAAGCCATGGAACTCTGTCATGTCCCCTTATGAGGATAGAATTCTTGATGTGAAGTTTGTTGGTGGTCTTTCTGGTCCTGTTACTGTAACTATTGAAGAAGGTTAGGCATATGCATAGTTATGCTTGGGACTTTATGGGATCTGTGTAATCTGTTTCCTGCTGTTTTTTGTCTACTTCTTAGTTACCTCCTTCTTGAATGATGTGCAGACATACAAAGATGGCGTCTGCTCTTTCTTGCTTTTGGTATAATGCTGCTGTTCATGGCACCTATTGTTAGCAGTTGGGTTCCATTTTACTACAGCAGTTCAATGGCTATTGGAGTTTGTCTTGTCATCATTGTCCTTCTGTTCCAGGTAAAGTATTCATCTTTAGCCGTGGAATGGTTTTTCTGCTGTCATTACTTTTATGTATCAAAATAGTTTAAGTCTTTTTCCTATTATATGTGTACATTGAAGCTATTATATGTGTATATTGAAGCTTGTGTGGTATAACTGTCTTATTTGCTTCAATTTTTCACTTTGCCCCTTCCTACAGGGTCTAGAGATGGCTGTTTCTGTGTATATGTTGGGCCTTATGGCCCTTTAGCTCAACTTTTAGCTGCCCAGTTAATACTGCTGCCTTAGCCAAGCCTAAAAGACTTACTGGACCTATAGCTCATGCCAAAGCATGAGAAATGTGATCCTTATTGGTATAAGTGGCTAACCAACAGAATCCAATTGTTCAGAAAACCGTGTTCAATATAACAAGGAAATTCTGCAGAGGTGTCTATTGGAAAAATTGTGTAATGAAAACTTACTGGTTCCTATCCAGAAAAAAAAACCCCTCACTGGCTCTTATACATACATTAAAAGAAGATTGGCTTCACTTTTGCAGAACTAACAGCAACTTCTTTTTCGTATATGCAAAAAGAATATTACTAGAGGAGAAATACTGTAGAAATGTTAACATTAGGATCTGCCGAACAAATTTGCTGCATTGGTTGCTTTGATAAGTTAACTAACTTTATTCAGTCATAAGTCAGTGAAATTTAAACTCTAGTTTTTTGCTAACTAACTTTATTCAGTCATAAGTCAGTGAAATTTAAACTCTAGTTTTTTGCTCTTCCTTTCTTGCCGCTAGTTCATATTCTTCATTTACTGGTTCAGGTCCTTCATAACATGTACGTTTGTTGGCATAGGCCTACTAGATTTTTCCTTAACCCTGTGATACATGCGAATTGTCCTTGTACTATCTCGTTGTCATTAAGGTGATTGATGAGCTCTTTGGCGTTTGTCTATTTTTATTCCTCTTTTCAAAAATGTACATTGGGGATGTCAGGTGACGTCTTTTCTTTTTTTCGAAAAGGGTAACAGGATATTCATCAGCATTAAGGAAATGTTGGAAACTGTCTTTACAGTTTCCCTAAACAAAAGTTCTACTAGAGCTTACAAAATATCTAATAGAGATTCAGTGTCCTCACTCCTCTCTATAAGGTTCTCTTTACACTAGAAATAAAAAGACATTACGCTGTTCATCTCAAGTCTTTGTGTAGAGGTATTCTTGTAAATCACCTTGCATTTCTCTCTTTTTATACAGTCCACCATATACAAGCTGGGACAGATTTCCACCACTTCTTGTCTTGCGCTGCCTCCCATTTTGTTCCAGCATTTCGGCATATCCATAATGATTCTGGCAGTCATGCTCAAAAAGGTTGCCACAACTGTCCAGTACTTTACAATGTAAAAATAGATGACTGTTGTCTTCTGCATTCTCCTGGCATAAGAAATATCTTGACCTTTGTTGTTGTTTTTTTTTTCTTTTGTAGATTCTCATGAGTTAGACATGCTCTTCTAATCATCAACCAAGAGAAACATCTTACTTTAAAAGGGGCCTTGATTTTCCAAATGTTCTTCCAAGACATCTTATGTGGTGTTGTCATGTAGCAGTGCCTTATATGCTGATTTGACTGTGAAATAGTTTCTGCCATTTCCTCTCCATGATGGAGTCTTCGGTGTTAGCTGTGCTCTGGGAAGCCTCCAATACCCTGAAGAACTCAGTTATCCTCTATTCTCTCAGTCATTCAGCGTTCTCCAAAAAGATAGAAAAGATAGGTTACAGCCTTGTACATCATGTGTCTTCAATGGACACATCTGGTGACAAGCTTAAAACTGAAGAGGTATGGAAACCTTCTTGTCCCAACCAGTTGTCACTCCAAAATGAGAGTTTCCTCCCATTTCCCACTGTAAACCTCATTTCATCAACAGACTCGGGCCACTATGCTCTAATGGCTCTCCAAACACTAACTCCATATGTAGTTTTCACAGATTTGGTCATACTTGCTCATCACCACCTTCCTCCATAAAGGTTGTTCTTCACTATTAGATCTATACAACCATTTCATTAATAGACTCTTGTTCTGAGCTCTCAGTTTCTTGATGCCAAGGCCACCTTCTGCTTGCTAGTGAATGGAAGCACCTGCTCTCTTTATTCCTTTGCCACAGGAAGCTTCTTCTAAGACTGCCCCGCCCCTTTTTCACCTTCACGAGCAATGAAAAAAAAGACATTATATATGTAGGCAGAGAGTCCAACACAGAATAAACACGGATCACCCTACCACACAAAGACAAATATTGTGTTTTCCATCTAGACAACCTTCTTTATCCCTCTCCACCACTTCATACTTCCATAGTCTTAATTTTGGGTCTTAATGACAATCCCAGATATATAGTTGGAAGGACTTCTATCTCACAGCCAAGGACCCCTGGATCCCTGTTAAGATCTGTATCACGGGCACTTTCTACTAGAATGCCTCTACTCTTCCTCCAATTCACATGTAAACCAAATAAGTCCAAAAAATAATTAGAATTTCTGTTAACTACCTCCAAAGTTCAATATTAGCATCACACATTACTAGAGCATCATCATCATATAAAAGATGTGAGACTTCCACGTAACTGCCTGCAGTATTTGCCAAACTTAAAGGCTCTGATCCAACCATTCTGACGAGCAATCTTGATCATGTGATTTAGACTTACCATAACCATATGAACAAAAAGTGGACAACCGGATCCCCTTTTCTTAATCACTTTTGAGGAAGGAAGAACCTTCAGATGATCCATTTATGATTTATTAGTGTAGAAAATCTGATTGTCCCAATGCAGAAAGCTATCCGGTATAACAATTTCCTTCCAAATCCCATGCCTGGATTGTCTGGATCAGATACTTCTACTTGACATGGTCTTAAGCTTTCTCAATAGCTAGCTTACATAATATTCCTGGATTATTTCCTTTGATTCTAGTGACCGCACATCCATTTGCTATCAATATTAATGATATGCCTACCCTTGATAAAAGCCATTTATTGTTTGTTCACCAACTTTCCCACCACCATTATAAGTCTTTCAGCTAGGACATTATAGATAATTCTATCAACTCCCCCAATCAGGTTAATGGGTCTGAAGTCCCTCGGTTCTACTGCTCACCTTTCTTAGAAATAAGTGCTACATCTGCATAAGTAGCAGTGAAGCTCTTCTCAAAGAATTCCTGTGAGGGAATTTTCCATGGGTTTCATAACATCCTCCTTTAGAATCTCCCAGCATGTCTGAAAGAAGCCCATTGTGTACCCATCTAGGCCAGGTGCTTTGTCATTGACACACAACTTTATACATTCCCACTCTTCTTGCTCCTTAAATTTTCTTTGCATCCACTCTTGTTCCTCTATATCAGTGGATGGATCACTTAAAAAGTTGGGTTCAGGTCTCCACTCTTCTGTTTCAACATATAACTTCTGTTGAAAATCCACTACTACATCCTTTATGGAGTTGGATTCAGTAATCTGCCTATTAACTACCTACTAATCAATTGAGTTAAACCTTTTGTGACTGTTTTCCATCCTACGGAAGGATTAATATTCTTGTCTCCTTGATTTAACCACAAAATTTTGGATCTTCAACCCCATGCATTCTCCTCATATTTTGCACCTTACTCAAATTCCATTACTAAGTTTGCCTTAGTAAATAGTTCATTCTCAGTAAGTCCCCTCTGCTCCAGCACTTTATCAAACTGTGCTATCTGATTAAGGATTTTTGTCTTCCCGTTTCCCAGATTTTCATAATTTCCCATGTCCCCTTCCTTCAATTTCACCTTTAGTAATTTCATTTAAGTAAAGATATGATATGGTCTACCCAAAACCACAAAGGATGATCACCAAACCTTTTCTAAATTTGAGAATCTTTCTACTTTAAGCCACCAGTTCTCAAGTTTGAAATAAGATTTGGCCATTCCCAATTCCCACACAAGAATAGAATTGGACTGTGATCAGATGCCATCCTATTCCTAGGAAGAATGGATTGTTTGATGCTTTTGAATTCTACATTCCATTTAGCCGAATAAAGAAACCTGTCAACAATTCTTGAGGCACTGAGTTGATTATTTCCGCTCATCCATGTAAAAGATCCCCCAAATAAAGGAGGATCTACCAGCTCAATTCATTTATAATATAGGAGAAATCAGACATGGATACAGAGATTCTTCCACCACTTTCTCTTTCGGTTGAGAACCTGGTTATGTTGAAGTCTCCACACACGACCCACAACTCTCTTCGTATTCCTTGGTAAATCTTGCTGTCCATGAACTACCAACATACCAAATGAGTTAAACCTTTTGTGGGAGTTTGCCCTCCTATGAAAGAATTTAGTGTTCTTGTCTTCTTGTTTTAACCACAAATTTTTGGATCTTTGCCTCCATGCAGTCTTCTCATACTTTGCGACTTCCTTAAATTCCATTACTAATTTTGCCTTAATAAGTAGTTCATCATCAGTAAGGTCCCTTTGCTCTGATGAATTGAGACCGTATTTTGTAAATACGTAATTATCTTGAATATATTAACCATTTCTGCACTTTATCAAACTCTGCTATCTAAATAAGGATTTTCTTCCTGTTTCCCAGATTTCCATAGTTTGCCATGTTTCCTTCCTTCAGTTCCACTTTTAATAATTTCATATGAGTCCAAGGGATAATCCAGTCTACCTGAAACTACAATGGATGAACACCAATCCTTTGCTAAATCTGAGAATCTTTCTGCTTCAACCCACCGGTTCTCAAATTTGAAATAAGACTTTGGCCATTCCCAATCCCCACATGGGAGTTTAGTTGGACTATGATCAGATCCCATCCTAGGAAGAATTTTGTTTAATTCTTCTAAATTCTACATCCCATTCAGTAGATTAAAGAAACCTTGTCAATTCTGGAGGCACCAGAGTTGATTATTTTCACTCATCCATGTAAAAGATCACCTAAATAAAGGAGGATCTATAAGCTCTAAGTCATTTATAATCTCCCAGAATTCAGGCATAGATCCATTGATTCTTCCACCACTCGCTCCTCTTTTAACTGGAACCTGGTTATGTTGAAGTCCATACACACAACCCATGGACCTCATATTCCTTTACAACCACCAATTCTCACCGTAGATTTTTAGGTCCCTCCTGTCATTTGCTCCATATACCACAGTTAGATGCCAAGTGAAGTTTTGTGCCACTGCTGATAGTTCGATTGTAATACTCTGGTTCCCCACCTAAATGAGGTCACCTTCCCGAACCCTTTCATACCACATTATGAGAATTCCCCCACTGCTCCCAATTGACTTTAAGTGTGCTTTATCCATCCATCTATTCCCCCACAATTTCTTAGCTAGCTCGCCTACGTTTTTTTCCAGCTTTGTTTCTAGCAAACCATAGATATCAACTCTCCATTCATGAATCAAAGTCTTCACAATTTTTCTTGTCTTTATGTCACGCCCCAACCTCGGGGGAAGTGGCCTGCACCCGATGCCTCTTAGCGCGAGTGAACCACATATAATACCTGTAAACAATCTACAATATAAAATGGGCCGACAAGGCCGTCTCACGACATAAAACAACAACACAACAGCCATCTGGGCAACAACTAGCTAACATATATATACACAACAAAAGGCCAAAAATGCCATACACTGATAGCTCTATCAACAGGGCCGGCAAGGCCACACAACATACACACAAAACCCATTGTCCGAGTCTAACGAGCCCCTACAAGAATATAACTAATAACTGGGT
Organism: Datura stramonium; assembly: GCA_018107945.1. NCBI lineage: Eukaryota > Viridiplantae > Streptophyta > Magnoliopsida > Solanales > Solanaceae > Datura > Datura stramonium. Next base: position 78,362 of record JACEIK010002640.1, read on the forward strand.
GAGATAGGGCCCCACCCTATCCAAAACAACCAAGCAAAAGGAATACTCAATTATCAGCTCCGAAAGACATGGAGCTTACCAACTGCAACCTGAGCTGAATGTACATCTATAGGGAGGGTTTGTCAGAATAACCTACAGAAATGAATGTAGCGCCCTCAGGCAACAGGGTGTCAGTACGAAATAATGTATTGAGTATGTAAGACAGGTAATAACAACACAAGAACAATAATAAGAATAATAATAATTGAACGATAAGAGTTACCTTTGTGCTCAGGAAGCCACTGTGGGCACACAATAACAATAAAGATTTACTTGAAACTAACTTTTAGACTCGACATGAATGCTATATGTATATATGTATATGGATTTCAAATGTCCATCATCCGCCCGGATTTGTCATGAGGATGTATATCTGTACATCGCCCAACTAGTGGTGAGTGTAAATTTGTCGATCGCGCAGCTAGTGGCAGGTATAAATCTGTCAATTTCCCAGCTTGTGGTTGGTATAAATCTGTGCATCACCCAACTGGTGGCGAATGAAATAATGCATGACATGTATGCAAATGCCTGACTTAGCCTCTGAACCATATCTCTGACGACTCTATATACACAATCATAAAGATATACCTCATGTCACGCCCCAAAACTGGGGTAGGGCGCGACTGACACTTTATTCCGAAGAGATCGAGAAGTCGGCTATATACCATCCGAACTGTAACCCTTAGGTCATTTGGTCCACCTTTCACAGAAAACTATAACATGGAAATGAACCGGCCAAGTCTTAACAAACATGACAAGATAGAATGCCAACAAGGCCATGATAACAACTGAAAAGAACTGTGGAGGCCAGCTAGGCCACAAACTGAATTGAAACTGAACAATTGTACAACTATACAACTAGTCCACAAAAGCTTCTAAAAGAGTAAATAATACTGAATGCACGGGACAGGACCCTGACCTACCCATATGTACATCAAAACTCAAAGTGACCAAACCAAACATAGGGCTCCTGAAAGAAAGGAGCATACCAACTCTTCGCTGGATTTGGGCTCCTACTGTAATGGTCGATCCAAGCTCCTATTTGCACCTGCAACACGATTGCAGGGTTTTCTAGGCGAAGGGACGTTAGTACAAAGAAATGCACTGGTATGTAAGACTGAAAGCGGTAAATAAAGCAATGCCAAAGATAACTAAACCAGAAAGGGAATAGCAACAACTTGACACTCTGTAACTTGTCAACATAAACAATGGCAAACAACAGCTGTAATCCTTCCCCTCAAAGTGAAATATATTTCCAGCCAAAGAAACTGCCAAAAATCCTAGAAAAAATCGAGCAAGAACTCAGCTCAAAAAAAGTCAAACGGCAGCTCACTTTAGCTGCCAAATTCCAGCTTTTGGCTTGCAAGTTGAGGGGCTTAAAGAGGGTAAAATTCTTACCTTTCTTTTAGGCTTCAATCCTTATTCAAAGAGGGACATATAGGCAATTCAAACAGCTTTAAAAATGCAGCAAATCACCTCCAAATCACTGCCAAAACGAGCTCCAAAACAGCCTCTAACTCACCTTGTACACTTGGAAACTAACTCTCAAGTTATCTTGTGTTTTGATGGAATTTTATCTTGATATTTCCTCTTCAATTCACCTTGGTTGTATTCTGTAAATTTGAGAGGATTTTGGAGTATAAGCAAGCACCTCAAATCTGGAAAAGTGGTGAAGTGAAAGATAAGCCAAACATTAGATTTTTATATACTTAGGGCGGTGGCCACGACATTGCCCGACAGTGCCACCATAAAATGCCTATAACTTTTTACTCCGAACTCCGATTGACGAGCGGTTTGATGTTTTGAAAACTAGACTCAAATACCTTTAATTTGATAAGTTGTAGGACTCCTAACTCATAATAGATTGGGAGATATGGTCGTTTAAAGTTGACCCTTACTTATGAGCTTCGCATACTCTTTGCTTTTCCCTTTATACATGTTTCTCTCTTCACCTACGACCAATATACAACTTGTACTTCCCCTAACATAGCATATAAACATCAAATAATCACCAAAAATTTTTCAGGGTGTAACACCTCATGACTCATTAATGATCTGAGCTTCGCCAGCTCCTTGCTGACTCTGACACTGAGGACTGTACGACCTGCCTAGCCAACTTACTACCCACTTATCATTGGGCTATATGATTCTTGGCCTATAATAGTATAAAAAAGGATGCTAATATGATGGCGAGAAAGGAAGGAACCATATAAGCACGATCTGTGATGAAACCCATTAATATATACCTTTGCTTTGACATATAAAACCTTTCAACATTTGCTTGCTTTCCTTGTATAATGAGTCTTCCTTAACAACAAGTAATTCGATCATTTCCTTTACTTTATCTTAACAACTAAGGTTGCCCAAACTAAGCTCAAACAATTAAACATAAGGATTTTCAATACAATGTAGTCGATGAAGAACATAACTCGGAACCATGACTTTCTATCACCGTCCTGTGGTTTGACAAATGATTAAAATCGATTGTAGACGAAGAGAGCATCGTGTAGGAAACTTACCTTACGTTACCCACTTCTTCTTTCACGTTCTATAATTTGCTACCACACCTCAATACTTCAAACGCAATGAAAATCTATGAAATTAAAGTCACCATGAAGTTCACGACAAAAGAAACACTTACCGAACTTGGAGGATAATGAAATTTCCCCTATCTTGTTGGATTTTCTTAGATTGAAACCATGGATTTCCATTGAAGAAAGGAGAGAGAGAGAGAGAGCTGATTTGATTTCTGGAAGTTATGATGTATTTGGGTGAAAATTTGCCTCAAATAGGCACCCAGACCTGACCGACTCGGCTAGGGGCCGGCAACCCGTTTTTTCTCGGACAATTTGCAGTAAAATGATCATAACTTTTTACTTCGACGTAGGATTGACGAACAATTTGGTGTTTTGGAAACTAGACTGAAAGACTTTTAATTTGATAGGTAGTGGGTCCTTTGACTCTATAAGATACGGAGATATGCTCATCCCAAGTCAGACCATATACGAGATTATTTGAAATGCTTTCCCATGATAAAACCATCAACTAGAATTTTGTTACTAGATTCCCTTTGGCTTCTAACTTTGGTTTAATTCTTCAACCACCTTCATATATCAATTCCTTGATATGACCACCCATTTGCAACCTTATTCTCTTGACATCTCATCGCTGGACGACTTAAAATGAAAAGATAATTCGGCTTGTATGTCGTCAACTTAGTGGATTAGTCATTTTAAAATATGTAGGGTGTTACACTTTACCATTGAGTCCTCTTATAGTCCATCAAATAATTTTTAGCTTAATTGATCGCCATTACTTAGAAACTCCTCCCCTCCCTCCCCTCATGGTTCTCCATCTCTGTATTTGATGTTGGAAACTACATGCTGCACCTCCTTGCATCGTTTTGGACTTGGTGTGGAGCAAATACTCCTTATTTCATCTACGTTCTTCGCATGTCTTCCTTGATCAATCTTCCTAAACAAAGAGAAAGCCTTTTATTCATACCCTTGAAGATCCACCCTGAATTGTTTGCTCAACTTTATCACGTTTCTGAAGATCCACAAAGTTGCTTCTAACTCGGCATTATGAATTTGATACTCAATTGGAACTTCTCCTTCTCTCTATGTTCAAAAATTACAATTTGGTTCTCTCATTCCATAGTCTCGTCTTTTATATTTACAGGCTCCGCCTCCTATAGCAATTTCAAATCGTTTTCCTCATATCCTTACATGGATTTGATATGTTTTGCCAGTGCCTTGTTTTAATTGTTTGTAACCAATATCCATGTCGAATCTTTCGCACCAGAGTTTGCAGTCAAGGCTTTGAACTTCACTGTCATGGGGTCTCTATGTGCGTTAGCCATTCTCTCAAATATCACCTCTTGCTTATATTCAAACATGTGTTTAAGGACTTAGGGCTTTTATTATTTGTGCCTTCCTTACTGTGCTGGACCTAACCCTCCTTTACTAGCCGATTCGAGAAAACTGACTTTTAGTGAGGGTTGGCGCCTCAGTCTAAACCTATTAGTCTTGCTAACTTAACGTGTTGGGTTTCCGGGTGAGGAACGATGTTGATTGGCATAAGGCCCCTAGTTTAATTCTGAAGCATTACCTCTTCTAACGAAGTGAAAAGGGAGTGATGTGATTCCCATGTGGGGATCACGGACAATAACACAACTAGAATTAAGTAATTTTCAGTCTCTTAGCGCCGAACTCATATGTTCTTAGTCTTTAATTTTCCCTTTCTTGTTCATTAAGTTGCATTTAAAACCCCCTTTATTACTATGCTTAGTAATTTTAGTGTTTTGGTCCTTTGGCCCACAAATCAGTATACCTTGCTTAGTGGGTTGACCCGTCTCCACCTCTAGACTTTTTAATTCTCCCACCTGGCACAATCTTGCCGCTTTTGACACCACTAATACTAAGTTTTTTGTGACTGATTGAGTTTTAAGTTTAGACCTTTACATAGCCCATTCACGTGCTTTGTCCCATCCAAAGCAACACCATTACCTACCCCATCACATTGAGAACTAGAAGGTACTTCTCCATCTTCTACAGTAAGTTCGACAATCTTGCCGGAGACGCAGCAGATCAGGAGTATAAATTAGACACCTTCGTTTTCAATCTCCACTCCTGTGCGAGAATATTCTCTGATGTACCCTTTACTGTGATTCAAGCCCATAACAGATGGTTCTTGAGCTCTGTCTCTTCCTCTGTTTCCAGCCAGCTATTGCAATTCACCTATCCTTCATGATTTTCTGGTTCAGTAAATGGAATGGTAGCCCCAAAATTCTGATTCAAACCCAATCATAAATTCTATTAGACGGAATGCATCCAGACATCGGTTTCCACCAATTTAATTCCAAGGTGTTTGGCTGCCATCTCCATTCACCAACCTAATATGTTCCGCCATCTTCATCATTGGAAACTCGAATACAAATTTGAAACCATTTATGTCAATACACCTGAACACCATTAGCATCTTTCCATATGTTGAAAATCCATCTAGGCATTTCATTTTGAGTTGGATTTTCATAGTTGCCGATGAATCTTCCAACCATGCATCTACTCAGGAGATCTGATTCAGAAGGATAGTTAGCTCCTTCAACTCTGATGGGGTTCCCAATTGACTGCATCATCTGTAAGTCATTGATCTTCTGTTTGCTTCTAGCCAGCGCCTCAATATAAGTTCCTTCAACACTCTGCTTTCCACTTGTAATAGTGTCCTCTCACATGTAATAAATTTTCTTTTAGTAGTGGTGCCTTCCATTTTTGATGCTACATCCTTCCCACCTGCATTTAATGTATTCTCTGGCATAATAATAACTGACCTTCTTTGTCCCTGTACTGCAACCACACTCAAAAGAATGGCCATACTATTGAACTTCTGAGAGCAAAAAAACTTGCAAGGTGGTCCCTGTTTTTCTATCCTTTAAGGATATTACCTTGGTTCTCTGACACACTTTGCATTGACTGGCATATCCAAAGGAGAATCTTCCTGCTCATTGTCGTCCTTGATATGAAGTTCTTGCTACACTCAACCCACTTAAACCATATATCTGAATCAGTACTACACTCAGTTAGATCATATGATTTGTGCCCCGAAATGAAATACATTGTTCTCCATACTAAGTTCCTTGAACCAGAGCAGTCACTAGTGAAATGATTGGCGGAAACAGCTCCAATGCGAGATCTTCGCCTAGTAGACTGGATGTGCTCAGAAACTGAACTTAGAATTACCTCGAAACTAGTGCCTGGGAGCTTTCTCTCTCTCACAGATTCCGTGTATAAAAAGATTTAACATCAGTTACCATAAAAAGATGATGTCGTCAGGAACACACACCTACCGGCAAATGACAGCCATATTAGATGACAATTGACTTCCATTTTTGTTTGATGCGGCCCCATGAGATTGTTGATAAGTTAGAAAAGAAAAGGACTGCTAGAGGATACAGACATAGGCATAATCCCTAATTAGGATATAACACCTGACAAGANTTAAGAGAGGAACCTATAACATTCAAAAAGCTGTATGTCAGATGGCGTTGAAAAGAAAATTAACTTAGCTTATACAAGTTTTGCCAATAAAAAACAAGCTTCTTTGACAGAGTTTCTTTTAGAGTCCCCTAATAAATATCTTGTCTATTACATTTGCTTCATTTTACAGGGGATGAAATTGCTGCCAACTGGAAGGAAAAATATATTCTACCTGACTATCTATGGATCAGTGGTTAGATATTTAGTCCAAACAATTCATTTTTCAGCAGTGATAAATTTTCTTGTTCTGATGGTTCTTTAGTGATCTTCAGTCTAAATCTTATTTCAGTTTGGAGCAGGATCATTTTTGGTGCATCAATTCTCTATGCTGATAAATTCCATCATCTCAAACTTTGGGATAGGTGAAGAGTTTCACAATCCTGTATGTTCTCTCTTTGCAATAAATAAGATGTTCATTTAATATTTGATCGATGTGTTAATCCTCGTCTGTTTTTTTTCTTATCTTGTCTTGTTACTGTGTGGCTTATCGTCACTGTGGCTGAATCATTTTAGCTTTTTGCTTTACTGTTTTTCTGATACTAAGCCTCGAAAGTCCATGGCAATTTATGTTTTACCTACTATTACATCTCACTACAGTTCATTTGAGTTTGAACACTTACCGGTTTATGCTTTGTATTAATCGTTGAACATCTTAATGGACACATGGTTGGAAACTTGATTCTAATGTACAAGTATCATGTGAAGACAGCTAGGAACGACATAGTCTATCTAAAGGCATATTTCTATACATATTGCTAAAGGCTGCTTGGTCTCTTTGTTCATAATGTTGTAAAACCTTAAATGTCTCATAAGTAAAATGATCTATTAAGCTTCTTAGGTTAAATTGGCCAAATTAAATTGTTTTTGTGGAGGGAGGGCAGAGGACACCTGGCCCAATATTTGTGATATAATAGTTCACGTTTGGAAGTCACGCTTAGTGAAATTTTTTGTTCAATTTTTTTGTTGGTAATTCTAATAGTTGAAGTTGAAATTATTATGAGGAAATAGCGCAGTGGACGTAGTTGAAGAATCAAGAAAGTATACTTTTATTTTTGGATTTCATGTTATTGTTTGTTTTAAGGCCAAAATTGGTCAAACTAATTGTTGAAGTCAAATTGTGTCTTTGAGGAAAGAGCACAATGGACGTTATTAAGGAAAGTATACTTTTTTACTTTTTTTTTTTGGATAGTATTCCTTGGATCCATGTTTCATTTGCTAGGTGGACCTCCACATCNGGACGTTATTAAGGAAAGTATACTTTTTTACTTTTTTTTTTTGGATAGTATTCATGTTATTGTTTGTTTTAAGGCCTAAACTTGTCAAACTAATTGTTCAAGTCAAATTGTGTCTCATATTTTGGGACGGAGGTAGTATATTCAGTTTGCCGATTGAATTGATAAGTTAACTTCCAATGATGCCTTAGAAACTGGGTGTGGTTGCCATACCTGTATTGGATGAGCGATAATAAAAAAAAGTAATGTCACTTTGCAATTATATTTTAAAAATAAACTACGTAATAACAATTAGGGAAAAAATTTCACGTATCCTTATTGGATACTTCCATACACTCATATCTGATACATACCCGAAAACTAGTTCATGTTTCATCAATGAACAGAGAACGAGACAGGGTGTTTGATTTCATTTATGACTTTCGCCTTGCATCCTACACTAAACAAAATCTCTTCCATGCACGTATAATAAGGAAGAAGACCTTGCTGGCTATTCTTTATTCTTGATAGCATAGGAAAGACAGATTCTGGAAGTTCTTGACTTTACTGCTATGCATCTTTCAGACATATTTCTCTTACTCCAAGAATGAAAAGAACATAATATAATTGCTTAATACTACCCAAAAACATAGGAGTTATAATATTTGCTAAGTTAAGAGTTTTATCCCTCTAGACACGTGATTGCTAAAAACAGTCTACTAGATAAGCCAAGTAAAGCAGTGCCAGATACAGATGAAATAGTATTTTCTCCTTTTTAGAGAAGTCAATTCCTTATTCAATCTTCCCCCAAGGGGTACTAGTATTTACAGTATTGGAGTTCAGTTTCTTATGTTGACTTTCTTCCTTTAAACTGTACTCATTTTGGAAAAGAAATTTGACTGCATTCTTGCTCTTAAAACTCTCTTGGGCCCTTGCAAGCTGATGTGCAGATTTTTCTCTGTGAGTATCTTCCGTAAAGAAACTAGTCTGATGCTAATATCCTATGAAATTTTTGACATCTTTTCCTCCTGCTTCCCTCTAAACCTCTGGGTTTTCAATTTTTGATATGTTCCATAATACATTTGAATGTGTATATAATTAGATATGACTTGCACCAAAACAAATCGTGGTTGTGTATGTATTATACTCTGAATGTATTTCATCTTGATTTCAGGTTGCTGTATTTATTTTTGTCGGAATCATCCTTGCTGGAGCTGGTCTAGGATATTGGTTGGTGCGGAAATTTGTGATATCAGATGATGGAAATGTGGATGTTGGTGTCGCTCAATTTGTTAAATGGGCCATACGCATTGTTGGCATTACCTTCGTCTTCCAGGTTTTGAGAACTTCTTTGTTCAGTTACATCAACGTTGATATGATGGCATTATACGTATAAATATATGTTCTTCCTGTGCTCAGTTGCTGGGTTCTAGCAGAAGTCACAATTAGCTTTCAGTCTTCAGTTGATTAAGAATATAATAGAGAAACTGAGTGAGAGAAAGAATATAATGATTCTGCAATGGTTATGTTTAAGGGCCTTTTTGGAGTGTGGTGACATTTAATGAGAATTCTGCAATAGCTATGAGCCTATGATAAAAAGCAGACATTTTAGAGGCACTTCATTTAAGCGAATTTTGCACTGTTATTTCAGGCAGCAGTTTTAGATTACAAGTTAACATCAAATAGTGCTCAGGCAAACTGTATTTTGGAAGGCAATGTAAGAACTGTTTGGGAGTATGGTAACTGTTGGAGAATTTTTCTTTTGGGATATAGTGCTACAATAAAAAGTTCTATTCAGATTTTATATAAGCACTTGTTTAAGTGTTTTCACCTATATGTCATGCAGCACGTTTAGTGTTTAAATTTCAAGTTAACCTCAAACATTCTTCTCAGGCTAACTCCATGCTTAATGGAACCCAGGTTTTTAGGCTCAAAAGCATTTCAGCAAGCTCTGATAGCTTTAGACAAAAGTGCACTCAAATGCTCCAGATTTGTGCATTTGTCAAAGTGCCTTTTTTGCCAGATCTTTTACAAATTATTTGTACTTTATACATGAGTATCTTCCTACCTTGTCCCCTACGCTGCCTGGTTATCAACAGATTATAACATGTCCGCCTGGACATAAGATACCTAAGATCATTTACTAAACATTTTGGAACAATACTCCATGGAAATAGTTCTTATTCATCAAAATAGTGCTAAATGGGGTCAAGGTTCCTATGAAAGCTTCTTTTGCTTAGTTTGGTTATAATGCTGAAAGGGCTATCTTTGAGCCATTTTATTTAACCTCCTTATGGCTTGGAATATGAGTTTGGGATTTGGACAACCAGTCAACCAGGAGTTGATAGCATGTCTTGCAAAAGGAGGAAGGTGTATAAATGAGAGCTGATAATGTAGAAAGAAGTCCAAAAGAAGTAGGTGATTTCTTTCCATCCATCTAAGCCTTGGTCGACATAGTTACTAGCTACCTGTGCTGGTGCGAGGTAGCAGGTATCCTA
>JACEIK010002640.1:92547-104644 GCA_018107945.1 Datura stramonium
TTCATTTTGAACTTCTGAATGTTGCATTCCTTGCCCTCAAAACATCTCTACTTGATTGTTCACTTGCCACTGCAAAGAAATGGATTTTCGGCGTAACTCTATCCCAAAAGCTAGTTCAAGAGTTGAGGGTTGTCCAAGCCTTATTAAAGAGACCACCGATCCCCTTAAAGGGTCAACATGGAACTTTCTTCACACTCCTCCCCGTCCCCAGAACTGGATATGTAGTGCGTAAGCAATTTAATTTGGAGACCCAACGTCGGAAATGAGAATTGGGATGTGTCTTGCTCCGATACCATGTAAACAAATGGATTTTGGGCCTAACTCAACCCCAAAAGCTAGCTCAAGAGGTGAGGATTGTCCAAGTCATATTAAGGAGAGACGATCCGGGGACTCTTCACAACCACTACATTCATCACTTTTTAGAGTGAAACCAAGTATTTTATTAAATTGGCGGATTTTAATGGCAGTGTATTTTGATGCTCGGTAAGAATCGTAAGATGTGATCCATGTTTTCTCCTGTATCTTAAAATAGGGTACTAGTTTTTTGTTATTTGCTTTCTCTTCCTAAGATTGGCTTATGTTAGGACAACATTCCACATAGCATATAATGTGAAGAACACCACTTTATAGGCACTTTTGTTCCATACTAACTTCCATCCTCATGTCAGATCCTCTCTATTGAGCGAGCGTTTTTCCATAGTGGCTTCTATCCTTGCCTTCGATCCTCCATTGAGAGAACTTATTATCATATGACTTATCATAAATGTACCTTCTGAAGAAAGAAAAACTCATCGTAAATTATTGAGTGCATGCCCATTTCTATGTTGTTTTGTCATCTTTTTTGAATTTTATCTAGCCGTATATCTGTTGTTGGGAATTGTAGACTGATCTCATTCCCAATCTTGTGTAGGTATTTTAAAAGATAATCCCTAAGACACTTGGTCTCTGTGTCTCTTAAGCATATCAAGTAGTGTGGTATGCTTGTTAATCGAGACATAGAGTACAATGCCGAACTTCACCTTCAAGGTTAAGCCTTACCATTTTACACAAGACAAAATGTTCCTGGAGTTCTGTCTTGGCCCTTTCACCTTCCACGGAACCAGAAGCATGAAAGATGGGATCTAGCATTTTAGAAGAAAGTCTTTCTCTTTATTGATGTCGAACTTCATCTGCCTTGTGGCGATGATTCAATTAGCATTCCGTACTATGAACCGATGAATTTAAAAGGTCGTTTGATTTCCTCAATATTCCTTCCACACAGTTACGTTGAATGATGTTGCAAGATCATTCGAAAATGACCATGATTTTGGAATCTATAGATGATGGTATTTTGGAAACAATCAGCCTCCTGTCTAGGGCCTCATGTTCATTGGCTAACCTTCTTAACCATTTCTATGGTAAAGCCTGGTTGAAGGTTTGATAACTTGCAATACTTAAGCTTGATGTCATTCTTAAAACAAAACAAAAAAAAAACTTAAGCCTGATGCATCATCCCGACTCGTTACCCTCTGCCAAAGCTCCACCATAAAAAGTGCCGCTTCTTAGCTACTTCACTCTGTAATCACTCCTTAGTTCTCGAGCTTGTTACTAACCAAGGAAGGGATTGAAATATATGCAGTAAATTTGTCAGAATGCTTGATTAGGTCAACTTTATGGGGGTGGGTGATCTGCAGAAATAGGATCTTTCGGTGCCACTATTTTAATTTTGACCCCGTTAACAAGAAGTTATGGTGGAAAAATAGCCTCCACGCTAGAAATTGGAAGCACACTCTAGACGGTTGCAAGGATGACTTAGGGTGATTCTTAGGATTTCTAAGCAAATCTTGGGAATCACTAGGATTTTTTATTTGATATTGTCCGAAACTTGTTGTTGCTTTAACAACAAGTTGTGGTGATTTGTCAGGATTGAATTTCTGGTCAAATCCTAGCAGATCGCCATAATTTTTAAAGCATTTGTAGCTGAGGTCCTAGCTATCCATCAGGATTCGTGGCCAAACCCTTGTGATCACCATAACATGCCGAGTAAATTCATCAATACGTTTTTGCTTAAAAAATAATCCATTTTTTTAGAAACTAATATACCATCTGGCAGATTACCTAATTGTGCTCTTTATTATAAAAAACAACAAAGGAAATAACATTTGTTTCTGTTGATTTGCACAACTAATCAACTCATCATGCTCAAAGTAGGAGCTAGCTATAAGAAAATCTATGCCCCTGGCTCCTATACCTGCAATAACAAGTCTTAATATAAACTGAATGTACTCTATTTTGATAAGCAAAGAATATACCCTAATCTGCAGATCCGGTTCTCCTGTGCATTTGCCCCTAGTCTTCCTTTAATCTTCTTGGTTCTGATCCTCAAGATTGGGCATTGTTGTTAATAGCTTCCTCCCTTTTTCAGGTAGTTCAACAAACTAAGTAAATGCTATTCTTCCAGCTGCCTCTAGAGCTTGGTTTGCCAAGTAATCTGCCAATGCATTAGCCTCTCCATATATATATATCTATGCTTCAGATTAACCTGGAAAAGCTTCATAAATTGCTTAGTGTCTTCTACAATTATGATGATACGCCATGGTACATCCCAGCTTCCTTCTAGAATATGCTTCATCACAAGTGAACATCCCTCAAGTGTTATCTGAAGTACTCCAGTTGCCACACAATGTGCTAAAGACTCCCTTATTGCTAGTGCTTCTGCTCCTATATTAGTCATTTCCTGTAATTTTTCTGCTTGAGCATATAACAGGTCTCCATGGTGATTCCTTGAGCAAAAACCGTATGAACTACTAGGATTACCCTTACTGGCCCCATCTGTGTTGCACTTGATGCTTCCGACCTTTGCCAAAGTCCATTGTATCTTTTCATAGTACAATGTTGGTTTGTAGTTTTCTAGGTATTTTATCATATCTGGCCAGTTTGTTGTGACAAGTTCAGCTTTGAATATCTCACTTTGATCAGCTGCCAAATGCCAACAGTGACCTGATATATTAATCTGTGATCTGTCATTCCTCCTCCATGCTTTAGCTTGTGAGCCTGTTTGGATGGGCTTTTAACCTATTAAACAAGTGCTGAAAAGCACTTTTTATCTTACCCAAACACTACAAAAATGCTTAAAAGCTATTTTGAGTTAAAAGCACCTAAAATAAGCTAATCCAAACAGGCTTTGTTTCTCCATTTCCACAATTCCCATAGGATGATTGTTGGTACTGCATTATAGACAGTGTTATCAAAAGCAAAAAACACAAAAAAGCTCTAAGGTCCATTAGGGCTTTAAGCGCAAAGTGCAAATAAAGCGCGAGCTTCAATGAAAAAAGACGCAAAGTAAGAAAAAATACAAATATTTATATCTAGTCAAAGCCTAATAATTATAATCATAAATGACAAATATATGCACAAAGAAATTGAAAAACATTTACGATCAAATGAAATATCAATTGTTTGGTGTTGTCTCTTCAGAAATGAATCATTTGCAAGGAAAAGCATGTACTAGAACCTTGATGATGACATTGAAGTGCATTAAGAGAGGCGAAGCGCTCAACACGTTTTGAGCCTTGCTTCAGGGCTTAAGCGTGCCTTTGACAACACTGATTATAGATAGGCTTCAGCTTTGAACAACAAGATGTATTCCATTGGGCAATAACCATCTGAGTGAGTTGGAGATTTATTTGAATACCTGCATGTGTAGCAAACAACCTCCACAACTTTTCTGCTGTTGGAGAAGTTGGAAAAGTGTGAGACATAGTCTCCATTTTTGGATTCTTAGAACACCCAACATTTAGAGGCCAGGCTGATGCCCATCCTTCTAACCACATCACCAATTGGAATTCTTTCCAGGTTCTCCAAATGAAAAATTCATCTTGAAAGGGAGTTCTTAATCCAGATGTTCTTATTTTCCTCCTTTTCATCTTTCTGCCTGATATATTCCCATGCACTCTTGACAGAGAACTTGCCGCCTCCAACATTCACCATGATTTATCCAGGTTATCTGTTCTAGTAGGGCAAGGGGCAGTTTGAAGGACATGATGTACTATTTCCTCGGGTATGCATTGTCCTTGTTTTTGGCCATCCCATCTATTTGCATTGCTGAACTCTTTGACCTCTATTTCCTCCTCATTGTTAGCCTCAGGTATAACATAATACAAAGCTCCCAATGATGTCCAATTATCATAGCAGAAGCTAGAATCACCACTTTTGATTTGCCACCAAATTTAGTGTTCTACAGGCTGCCTCACTTTCCTCCGATTATAGATCCTCTCTTGCCATGTGCTATGACTGGATGTGTTTTTTTTAATATTTATTCCTCATGAAAGCACTCCACAAATATGGTTTACTTCTAAAATTCCACCATAGTTTGCAAAACAAGGCATTATACATGTCAAACAAGGATCTGAAACTCAAGCCCTCCCTCTTCCTAAGGCAGACAGAAGGTATCCCATTTCACCCAATATCTACTTCTGCTCATTTTTGTTGCTCCAAAAAACCTTGCCATTAGATTATGAATCTGTCTCACTACTTCAATTGGTGGATTCAATGTAGAGAGAAGATGTAGTGGCATACTTTGTAGGACATGAGTGATTATTACTGCTCTACCTCTGCATATGACAAATAGTTTATAGTTGGACTCTATTTGGGCATTCCGTATCCTATAAAGTTAGAATCTCATGCAAGACATTCAAGCCCCTTGATAATGCTTCAGTTGGCATTATGAACAAAGTAGGTGATAGGGGATCACCTGCTTTATTCCTCTAGATGATCTAAAGAGATCATGAGGCTGTCCATTTTGTAAAATTGAATGCCAGTTATTTGACAAGATTTTGTTACCCATATCAATGACCACATCTGAGAATCCAAATTTCCTCAACACTTTGGTGATAAAAAACCAAGATAATCTGTCATATGCCTTTGTTATATCAAGCTTTATCACCACAATTAGCTGTTTTGGTCCTCCATTTTTTGTCCCTTACTAGCTTCTAAGTTAATAACACATTCTCTACGATGCTTTTTCCTTCAGCAAAACTTGCTTGATTTGGAATCTTGAAAAGGCTCATCAGTTCAAACAAACAGTACTAGTTCCTTCTGTTTAGATTTGTTAACCTCTCAAAAGCGTGTTGAGTTTTAACTGATCTAATATTCCACACAAGCACTCGATTCATGATCAATAATTGGATTTAGAGGCTGCTAACCTCTTTGGCAATTGTCTCATGACAGGAACTATTTCCTTAACATTCTTTCCTCCTTTTGGCTTCAACATACTCCCCTTCGTCATATTTGTTTGTCTTGGGTAGAAGTCTCCCTTTTTTGCAATCAGTTGAATATTCTTGTCCATAGAATCCTCCTCTATACTTTGTGGACCTGTATCTTTGAGTTGTCTACCATCTCCTCGTTAATATTTTGTACCAAGTTAGATCCCTTGTCTGTCAATTGTTCAGTCTCAGTTTTGTCATCAGGCTTTGGAGCTCCACTACTTTTACTTTGATAATGGTAACAATATATTTACCAGCACAACACCTTCAAGAAGTGTAGATTTTTTTTTTTTCAAAAATTTTCTCGAATCACATGTTTTTCTCCTTGTAAATGTATAATATATGAAAAAAAAGAATCAAATCGCAGCAGCTCTGTAATTCTGTGCTGGGAGCCAGATATATAAAAGATCCATAGTCTACAATATAGCTACTTACAAAGATTCCAAAAAACTCTAATATTGACTCAAGACTCCTCTACGATAAATTCTTTACACCAGAATGCAGTGTCATAATACAATTAAGCTTAATTTTCTCTAAAGAATTTTGACTGCCCTCAAAACACCTGACATTTCTCTCTCTCCACACTGTCCACCAAATAGAAGTTGGTATGCCGTTCCACCATTTTTTGTTCCTTGCATTGCTCCCTTGGTCAATACTGTTCCTTGGCATTATCCATTTCACCTTCATAGTGTCAAAAACAGCTGCCACAGTTGGTCAGTCACTCTACAATGAAGGAACATATGGTTATTGCTTCGTAAGCAAGCTCATATTATGTGTTTTGAGATTCCTAATTCCCAGCCCTCCAACTTTTTTTGACTTTGTCACATTGTTCCACTTCACCAGATGATAGCTTTTTGTTTGTTCGCTCCTTAGCTTGTCTAGTCTCTTCTCCACCTTGGAATGAAGGGGGGAATAAAGACATCACATATGTGGGTGTTGAGTCTAGCACATTATTAATCAAAGTAACTTTACCTCCCAAGAAAAGATATTGAGATTTCCACTTGGCCAACCTCTTTTCAGTTTTTCAATCACCCCATTCCATATCTCAATTGCTTTGTTGTTTGCTCCAAGTGACATTCCCAGATAAATAGTTGGCAATGCTCCAACCCCACACCCCAAGATTCCTTCTAGGTTCTGGATATTCTCCACCTCATTAACTGAGAAAAGCTCTAGTTAGTGTGTAGGCCAGCCACAGACTCAAAGATTACTAGAATCATTCTCAGTTGCATCATTTGCTCCACTTTTGCTTCACAAAGAACCAGAGTGTCATCAGTACAGAGAAGATGGGGGATTACCATACTTTCTTCTAGATTATTGTTCACCTTGAAACCACTTAACTTTTCATTCAGTGAGGCTTTCCTCAGCATAGAGTTCAATCCTTCCATGGCCAAAATAAACACGAAAGGAGATAGGTTGTCGCCTTGTCTTAAACCCCTATGAGAAGGAAAGAAGCCTTCAGGGTTCCCAATACAGAGAATCTAACAGTACTGATGCAAAAAGATATCCATTTCCTACCAAAACCCATATCAGCTAGAATTTTGGTTAAGAAGCCCCAGTTCATATGATCATAGGCCTTCTCAATATCCAACTTGTAGAGCAGTCCTGGTATTTGCCCCTTTAATCTTGAGCCCACACATTCATTTGCAATTAGTGTTGCATCCATTATTTGTCTCCGTTGAATGAAAGACATTTGTTGTTTATCAACCAGCTTGTTTGCCACCACTTTTAACCTTTCAGTAAGTAGCTTTGCTATTATATTGTACACACTAAACTGATTGGCCTGAAATCCTTCAGCTCCTTTTTTGGAATCAACACTACATAAGTAGCATTGAAGACTTCTCAAAATACTCCTGAGAGTGGAAATTACTGATTGTACTCGGAATATCATTCTTTGTACTCCAAAAAGCAGAGAAAAACCCAATTGTATAATCGTCAGGGCCCGGAGCTTTTTCTTTAGCACACTTATGTATGGTGTCCAGAACCTCCTACTTTTCAAACTCCTCTAGCCAAATTTTTTCTTCTTCTGTAATGCTTTGACTGTCCATAGGCCTGAAATTAGGTATCCATTGCTCTGTTTCTGAATAGAGTTTCTGATAAAAAGCAACTGTTGCATCTTTGATCTCCCCAGGCTCTGCAGTCATCTCTCAATTCACCACCAATTTGTCAATGTAGTTAAACCTTTTGTGAGCATTTGCAATTCTATGGAAAAATTTATGTGTTCTTTCTCCCTGTTTAAGCCACTGAATTTTTGATCTTTGTCTCCATTCCCTTTCCTCAAAGTTAGCAATTGCCACCAATTCCTCAAAATGGGCAGTTTGCTTGTTATTATCTTGATTTTCCTTCTCCTTGCTTTCTATTAATGGATCTATCACTTTTTCTGCTTCCACTTGATCACTTACCCCTTCTGTATTTATCACCAACTCCACTGTGTCCCCCTTTTCTGTTTTGTTGCCTGCCTTTGTTTGCGAGTCTTCCACATTGTGTATTTCCCTTGCATCTGTATTCTTATCAAATTGCTGCTTCTCATGGTCTTATCTTTTTTGGTGCCTCTTTTTGTTCCTGAGTAGGCTGCTGTGCTGCTTTACTAGCAGGTGAAACTCATTGCTTTTGCTTGCCAAAAGATGCATCCACCCAAGGCTTTGAACTTTTCCTTTGATTCTGCCTCCTTGTCGCTGTCTTTTTCATTTTACCTATCTATACCATACTCCTCATCCCTTCAATCCAATGCCTCAAAAGAGTTATGACTGTTCACCATGTCTGCTGCCTTGACCTTTTTAGGAGATTTTTCTTTGTCCTTCCCTTGCCCAATCTGATGGTTGATTAAAAACTCACTTATCCTTAACCACTCCTCACCCGTTGATCACTGTACTATGTTCATTCTGTTTGTCTGTTGTGATTCTTTCATGGGAGCATTTTTGGATTGTTCAGCTCCTACAATCTTTCCACTTGCAAAGGTCTTCACAGGTGCTTCCTTTGACTGTTCTTTAGTATATCTGTTACCTCCTCCTTAGCAGGTTTCAATTCAGGATGTAAAACAAAGCACTCCTTCTCGTTGTGCTCTTGTAATCTGTATGACTTGTAATACTTGGGCATACAATCATATTTAATACCTATTCATTTTGGAATGACCTCTCCGATGGTTGTTCGTTTAATTCCAACATTAATCCTTTTTGGAAATTCACTTAACAAGTCAATGTCTATCTTCACTTTTGCGCAACTAGCTGTAGATTGATTTTCTTCGCGATGTCTATGTGAAGAGGTTTCCCTACTGGCTTTTCCATACCAAATAATGATTCTTTGACAAAGAAATTTGGCGCTAAAGATGGAAAAGAGATCCATGCAATGGCAACCGATGTTTCTGTCTCTAAATTGAACCATGGTTTCCACTTTCGAGTTCTCATTTGATAATATACACCCTTATCCCTGAGATAATATGCAGGCTTTGACATCACATGTATATAATCCTCTATAACTGTAAGCTGAATAACCAATTGTCGATCTCTCTGGAAACCAATTTTGCTTTCTGATTTAATTTTGCATTGCAAGGGGATGATTTTATGTAGTTCTTCAAGTTTTGGCATTCCGTACGATAACTTTCCTATCATTGCAAATTGAAGGCTCTCATGTATGATCATGGAATTAACTACCTCTTCCTCACAAACGATCGTAGGTTCTCCATGCACATAGTTTAAGGGTTTGATGGATGTAGGACTAGTAGGGTTCTATTCTGTGGTACGTTTGAGATACTGACGTAAGGTTGTTTATTTGGAGGTGGTTCTCCCCCTAAACGATGTGGATCACCCCCTGGTAGGGATGGCCAGCCATTGTTGGTTGTATCCATGGCTGGAATAGCTCCCAACATTACTAGGATTTTCTAGGTTTAGGTTTTTTGGTTGAGAACTTTTAAATTAATCCAAATCGAACTCCAGATGACTTCAAATTTGATATACGACTTTCTAAGTAAGCGTTTAGTCATAGGATTTAGGGCTCAAATTTTAAGTTTTGATTTGAAATCAATGTTTGTTTATGGAATGTGAACAAAACTTCAACTTCAACTTTGAATCATGATTTGAAATTCCAAATTCTCTAAAAAGTAGAATTTAGAATTTCAAATTTCAGATTTCAAGTTGTGATTCCAATTTTTAAAAATGTAATCATGTGACATTTAATATGCAAATCATGTAACATGAGAAAAACTGATACTTAGACCAGCAACTGAACAATGCAATATAACTGACTCAGAGAACGGGTCCAGCTCAAAGGACCAACCGAATAAATTACCCCTAGCATCTGACAGGGGGGGGGACATAAAACATAGGTTGACTCAGAAGCTTAACATGAACTTGAGACTCGAAGAAAAATGACACTGAACGTCGTTTACAGATTCTTAGAATCAACTTTGTAATACTGAGACTCCACTTTGAATACTTGGATTCAATTTAGAGAGCTTAGACTCAACTTGGAGTACTTAGGTTAATTTAGAGTTCTTGGACTCACTTAAGTTACTAAAACATGCTTTAGAGTACTTAGACTCAATTCTAGAGACTTATGATCGACATCTGTTTAACTTGGAACTCAATAACCCAGTAACTTGTCGTTAGCTTTAGGAATGGAAATTATGAAATCTTTTGGCCTTAAGTACTTTAAAACATATGTATATAAGGGTAAGTGACCATATTAAGGAATCGCTGCGTTGATACCCTCGTTTACCGTTTCTAGGCTAACATTAGTTTCTTAGCTTACGTTGTTCTTATATCATCGTCTTAGCTTCGTTTCCAATTCCGCACAACAACCAGAACTTCCAACATAATCAACATAATATGTACAACATAATGTAAAGGACCAGCTAACAAATGCCCATGTTGAGGGGTCTCCAGTTTGATGTATAGCTACGATAGCAATCAACACGATATTATACTTTAAACGCCTCTTTGGGCTAGACATACTCTCAACACTTTAGCTTCAATTAAACATGGAACTTAAAGCTTAAATATGACATAACATACTGCCTCAATACACGTGAGAAAACTTGCTGGTTCATTCAACCTATAACTCAAGAATCGTGCTTGAAAGAACGACGGACGGGGCGCCTTACATACCTTGTTCTGACAAGTTTTCCTTGGCTGATTCTTTCCTCCAACCACCAACGTTTAGCCTCTTCAATTACTTGAGTATACAGCCAGGTAATAAGGCTGTTCTAAACCAACTTGTGTTGCTGCTCGCATGTATTCTTGGGCTCAGAAAGTGTCAAATTTCCTTAGGTGCTTTGTCCTTCTCCGACTTCTTTTTGATGACAAAATTTGGCTTCAATATGTGGTGAACAGCCAACAAGCTGGATCTTGCTCCATCACCACTGGACTTTTTGATCTTGGGTTGCTTCTTCGCACCAAAGGTTGGTCATAACTAAAAAAACCCTTTAAGTTGGTTTTTATTTTATGTGTGCCCTTTTGATAGGAGTGGTAATAACATCTTTCTTTATTTCAAGGTGATTTAGTTCTCCAACCACTTACTGCCTGACAACCCACCTCACTCACCTCACAATTCTTTGGCTGGTTATTATGATGTGTTTGTGGCTTTTGTGAGGAGGGCTGGATCCGGTAAAATATATGCCAAGCATGACACATAGATAACTTTTGTGTCTTCTGTCTTTTGATTGTACTGTTTGTAGGAACACTATAGATCAGATATTTGGCATTCTCCTTTTCTATCCTATTTTAATCAGCCTTTTTCCTCGTTTCTGTTTTCAACAAGGATAACTTTTTTAATTGCTAGGCCGTAATAAATTTTTGATGTTTAGTTTTATTATGGGACTGTATATATCATGTTTTAAGCTTATCATTTGAATTTAGTGTAATGACCTTTGTCTGTTTTCTTTTCCGAACTGTGGTAAGCGAGAATATTCAGCCAATCTCCTTGCTATAGATAGAATCTTATTCTCAGCCTAACCTCCAACCACTTCCATTTTAAGGGTCTTCTTCTTCTTTTCTTTCTTTTTCCCCCCTTCCTGGTTGGGGTGGATCCACGGGAGGCGGAGTGGGACTTTCTTTTATCTCATATCACGTAAAATATGATGCTAGAAATGTTTCTTGGTGTTGAAAGGTGCAGTACTCTTAGTTCACACATCTTTACTTTGCATGCAGGGATTTGTCATATTCTGGAATTGGAAATGTTTGGGCAAAGAATAGTAAGCAGATGAACATGAATAGAAAACGTGCTGAGTTCTTTAGCAAATCCAGAAAGTTTGGTTCGGGAGGAGTCCCATACAGTAGCCCAAAGAGCTCATCTGCATGGTCTGATTCTCCTGTCAAAGGTATTAGCTCTACTTTATCTTTATTAGGGTACCATATTTATACTTGTCCGACTTACAATGGATGCTAAAGAATTATGTGAATCATCTTGAAAACAATCATGGAACTATTTACCGCTCTCTTTGTTTTAATTTGTTTGTTTTACTTAACTTTTTTGTCTTTTCAAAAGAAATTTTTTTTTTTTGACAACTCTTTAATTCCAACTCTCCAAATAGCATATTTAAAAACACAATAAAAGACATTTTGGTGCGTTCTACTTATATTTTTAGTTTAAGATCATAAAATTAAAAAATCTTGTTTACTTTCTTAAATTTTATGTCAAATCAAAATTAGACAAATAAATTGAAACAAAGGAGTACTATTTAAATTGGGAATAGATTCCAGAGAAAAGGAGAAATTGTCCTCAACTTGAGTGATTAAATCACCTAAATGCCTTATAGTGTTATTGATACTTCCTTCGTCCATTTTTACTTGTCTAGGACTTTGAGACTTCTTTTAAAAAACAATAAATTGAATGATAATTTTATTATATCACCTTTTGAATAT
>JACEIK010002640.1:114453-127849 GCA_018107945.1 Datura stramonium
ATGACTTTTCATTCGTATGCAGATAATCCGTAAACGATCACTTAATATTTTTCAACAATTAAGTAATTCTTCTCTTATTTAATTCTTTCAAATAAATCAGAGCTAAATATGAATGATTATTTTCTGTTAAATAAATTCAACTTATTCCTACTATAGTGATCTTAGTAAAAGGTGCTTTAGATGCACGTGGTTCCAAGTAATGCCAGAAAAAAAAGATTTCAGTCATAGTTTTTCGTGTGATGGCCCAAGAAAAGGTGATACATGTGATATTTCATAGTATGGGACATGTTAAATTTGATAGTTTTTTGGATGTCAAATACTATTAGATGAGTTACTTTTTATTGGCATTGGAAGCACATCACATTATCACAAGGTAATGTTTCACAGTTTAATGAATCTTTCACTTATTTAATGGGTTGGTTAATGGATTATTTATGGTTAAACTCTTCAAAATTTATTAGGAATAAATTCCTAAGTAAATTAATTAAACAATGGTTAATGCTAGTTCTTGTTAATTAATTCTTTCAAACCCTAATTATCTTTTTCAAGTATAATTAGAATCATTGACATGAATTGATATTTACAACCACCAACCCTAAATGTAAAACAAGAATTAATTAAATATATTTAAATTAACTATTTGTATTCAAGATGAGATTCCTAGATTTTGCAATCCTATTGGGTTCACAACCTTAGTAGAATAATTAGTTGCTCATAATTGAAGAAGAAAACCAAAAACTTGAATAAATCATAAGAGTACTTACAATAAACTTGAGTATCTGTCAAAGTAAGAACACCAAAATTAATCTATGAGAAAATCCAAGAAATTGCGTCTAGAATTCCCTACAAACTCCTGACTCTATCATTCAACAGCCCCTAAAAAAGACCTACAAAAGCTATTTCTATTGATCTTAGAATCCAAAATACAAACCTACTGGTAGTTTCCCAAGTGTAACTTACGGACTGTAGAATGTGTTCTAGATGGTCTTCTCTACTTATGTGTCAGTGACCGTAAATAATTCGAGGACCATAAAATCCACATACGATCTGCAAAATTGCTTCATAAAATTCTTCTGTCTCAAACAACATCCACCGTACTTCATTTTGCGGTCCGTATGTTTGTCTTGCGACCCCTATATGCATTTCCTCTATTGAACTCTACATTGTAGCATCTCTGAATCTAACTTACGATACCCGTTTATGGTTCGTAAATAGATTCTATGGCCTGAAACTGGCACCATGCTTCTTCCATACTTAGCTAATTTTTCACTTAGCTTGCATGCCTTTCTGAATTTCATTTACGTTTTAATAGACGGACCGCAAAATCCATTTGTGGTTCGTATGTTGCTCATTTGCAGTAGATTTTTTGGTTTTGTCCGATATTCTACATTTTGACCCAGATTCTTAAAACACAACATAATAGCTTTAGAATTGACTTACAGTGACACTTAATGACATACAAAAACATATGAAAAAGATATGAATGTATCGTAAAATCTCTACATATCATACATCACGAAGCCTGAAAGACTAGCTCTACTACTTCTGTCACTGAAGCATGCATCACTCGCAATACTCTGTATAGCTGGTCAATAAAGTCTTGAGGGTCCTCATTAGGATCATACCATGTGAATACTGGAGGACTCAGACTAAGAAATTCTCAGGCCTAGAAACTCTCTAAGCTACCATCTTTAGTACCTGACATTGTCCCCAGCTACTGTTCATGTGCAACTACCATCCGAGTGAACAATCGAACCACACTTCTAATATCATGTTCCACTGATTCAGGTTGAGGAATAACAGGTGCTATAGGGTCCATAATTCTATCTCCCTCAGGTGCCACTGGAGTAGGTAGAGCTGGAGGTACTGGATCTCTATTAACATTAATCCCAGTTGGGGCTATAGAAATGGGGATGTCTGGAGCGGGAGATTTACTTTATGCTTCTAATTTATCTCTTTGTTCAAGGGAGGGGCGACTCATGCCTTCTCCAGCACCAGTACCAATTTGTCTACCAAATATTTTCCTAGTCCAGGCATTTCAAAAATAAAGGTACAAAAATTTAGCTTTCAAATATTCTTATGACTACGCTCTATAACACGATCTATTAATGAAATAAGTGAAACCATTCCTAATGCGTGTAGATTCATGATTATAAGTATGATGCACAACATACCCATAAGCAAGCCTCTACTAAATACAACTTGTGGACTCCATGGGATGCGACGTTGCTCTGATACCAAGTTTGTCGCACTCAAAATCTGGGGAGGTGCGACTAGTACCCAGTGCCTACCTGATCGAGCAAAGCAACTGTAAATCAAATTTTGAATCGACATTTTTGACAACTTGTAGTGATGTTTCAGGTCTGTTTGGAATTCACGGTCGATTCCATGAACTATCGAGTCAAAGGACGGTCTATCGATCGATCTGTGGTTCTACCTTAGAACCTTGTTCTTTCCCTAAACTTCCACGAACAACTTGATGGTCCGTCATTCAGAGGGACGCCATCTAGTCAACTGTCGAAAATGTTCAGAGTGATGGACAAATGGCAGAAGTTTTTCATGAATGGGTTCACAGATTGTCGTCCTAGTTGACGGTCCGTACTTTTACATGTGAAAAAGGTTTTGAGAGTTAGCCCATTTTAAGAGAAAGTTCTGCGGTCCAGTCAAGGGATTGTCCTTTAGAAGGATGTCCCATCCATCTAGCCGTAGAATAAGATCAGAGAGTTTGGCTAGACTTCAGGGAAAAGGACAGTTCGATCGATGGTATGTTGTCCAGAAGGACGACTCATCGACCTAGCCATCAAAGGTTACCAGTATTTCTTCCTAGAAAAGGATGGACCAGTTGACAGTTCGTCTTTCGAAGGACGAACCATCAACTTCACCGTCAAAGTCTAGCAGTTTCTCTCCAAGATTTTTGGAGGACCAACGGACGGTCCGTTATTAGAAGGACGAACTGTCGTCTTAAGTCGTGAACTTGAAATTTCAGCGAGTATAAAAGGATCTATAGTCAATTTTCTTGTATTTTTCCAATTCCACACCATTTCCAATACAAAAAATTGGCCAAAAAATGAGGGCCAAAATCGACGGATAACATTAATTTTTTTGTCAGAATTGACAACTAATCGATGGAAAAAGGTTCCTCGAAATTTGGCTTGTTGAAATTGAAAAACCGACGGACAACATTGGTTATTATCGAGGGATGTCTGTCGATTCAATAAAATTTAATTTGGGTGATTTTTTAAATTCCACCCGATGAGGAAAAAATAATTTACCGATGGACACCCTCATTTTTTTTCAATTAGTTAATTTTTTATTAAAAATTTCAAAAATACCGACAGTGTCCGTCTGTATGTTTTTCATATCTAAGAACATACCGACGGACAGTATTGATTGTCCGTTGGTTTTCTGAGTTTCTGCATCTAGTATTTTTGCATAAAACTAACGGCCTTACCTACGCCGTCTGTCAGTTTTCTATAAAAAAACCAGATGTAGAAACTTGCAATTTCTGCATTTTTCACTTGCCAAACTAAAATTCAATTCAATAACAGCTACTATCTAGCACTAATTGCTGCTAAAACAATTTCAAATCAACAACAACATTAATAACATAGTATTATCAAATTAAAATATCAAAAACAATACCAAATATCCACCTAAATTATCTACAAAGTCAACAAAGTTTAAAAACATCAATACGTATATACAAAGCTTGTTTTCAATGTTCAATAATCCTAACAACTAAGGTGTTTCTTCAATATTTTCATCATCAATCGATCCCTCATCTTCATCTGAGATAGAAAGAGAACAAACACGTCGTCTATGCACTCCACTAGCAAGGAGGTTATTCACTTGTGCCTTAAGAGTCTCAACAGTATGACACATTGTCTTACTCTCTGCAATGTGTCTTGCCTTGGCATCTTCCAAGGCACATATAAGGTGTTCGATCTTCTACGACATAACAGTGATCTGAACACCATCAACCTCCTCGACCTGGCTAGAAGAGCCAATACCTTCCAGTCCGGACTAAATCCATCGAACTGGGTTCCTAGATCGTAGACTCTCCCCTTTTGTCTCCCCACGTCCACTTTTTCAGTCCAAATTTGGATAGCGACATCTAGCGGATGCTAGGTCGGCCCACCTTGGGCTTTCTGAGTTTGGCTATACTTAGACAAGAGCCGTTGATAATTCATCTACATAATTAAAAAGAAAAGTGTGTTTAATATGGTTGTTCAAATTAAACTTAACATATTACTATTTAAATATAAGTTGTATGGACTTATATAGGTGATGTGCTGTGAGTTTACAACACTTTCGACACTTAAAATTGAGAAAATAGCATAAACTTATGTGTATTTATATGGATATGAGGTGTTTTTACTTTGGTTTCTGGGAAAATAGGTGTTGGAGCAAAAATATGCAAAAGATGCAGAAAAGTGCAGAAAATCAACCTAGTACTGATCTCAATACGAGCCGTACCTAAATTGTACGAGTCATACTGAGACTCGTGGTAAAGCTTAGAAAGCTGAAACAATGCCAAGGCAAAGTACGACTTTCAGTACGAGCCGCAACTGGAGTCGTGGAATACTTCAGAGAAAAGTTGCACAATTGAAGTCTCCTAAAACGGGTAGCACCTATGGATCGTAGCATCTACCTACGACCTGTACTAGGAGCCGTGGGAAGCTTCAGTGAGTCTAAAGGAATTGGTAGAACTCAAGATGCAACAAGCAGTTATGAGTCGTAGGACCAAGGTACGAGGCGTACCAAGACACTCGTAGAAAACTTTAGAAGATGCCAAAGTTCTCAAAGACAAGCCACAAATGGATTGTACGACTCGTAGGATCATGGTACCAGTCGTACCAGCTGCCTACACTTAACCAATTCTGCAGCATCCAAGGAATGTACGAGAGCAAGGCACCCGTACAATCCTGTAACGGGTCGTATGATGAGTCGTAGGATGTGTTGGCGCCAGATTTGGATATTTTCCTGTTAGCTTAGGAAAAGGTTTCTATTGTCTGTATAAATACCTTTTAAGTTTCTTTTAGTAGGAGAACGTCAGAATACATTGAAAGAAGGTTCATAATTAATTGTTTGTGAATTATTATCAAGTTTGAAAACAATATTGTAGAGTAATTCTTGAGATTAAAACTTGGTTTTCTCAATTGTTCTTGATTTTGTTGATTATATTTTCTTGCAATATTCAAAGCAGGTTTTCTTCCAATTATCGTTGTAACTATTCAATTATGTGTTTGTCTATGAATACTAATCACAATCTTACAATCATGAAAGGCTAAAACCTCCACAACTAGGATTGTGGAAACCATGATGGATTAACGAACTAGGGTTACACAAAGTGATTCGAAACCAATGCTAAACTCTTGTATTGTATTCTCTTCATCATTAAACATTTTTTAACGGTGCGCAATGTTAGGACTTGCTTGAATTCTTTACTTGTTTGAACCTAGAGAACTAGAGATTAGAAAAAGAGAATTACAACAAAGCCTTGATTTTTGTGATCGTTATATGAAATAATCTGTGGTCACAATAAAGTTAATTTGGAACATATTGATAATAGTTAATTTGAAATTGCTCATGAGACCTGATCCGGTATTGAGTATAGTCATCCAATAGGGATGAACTAGTCGTTTGGATAAATCCCAATTATCGGTTCTACAAGTAAGCATTGGGATTGATCACGCATGTATACCTGAAGTAGTTATGAACCCATGGGGAATACTTACCCTAGTTATTTGAAAATCTTGACAACAACCACAATTGACAATCTTTTTTTATTGTTGATTTCTATAAACTCCCCAATTTGGAGATAACCCACCAACAAGTTTAAGTACCGGCATTAGTCTAGTTCTTATCATATTCCCTGTGGGTTTGACCCCAACCTCCTTGTCAGGTTCTTTATTGATAACGTCCGCTTCATACTTTGTTAGGAAGTGTGAGTTTGAGCGTTATAAAAAAGTAATGCCGTTGCCGGGGAATACAACTAAGATTAGATTAATTTCTTGTATTTAACTTTTGATTGTTATTTTCCCATTTATGTTTGTTTTATTTTTATTCCATGATTTATTCAGGTTACTCCAAGCAAGCTACCTATGCAACCACTCAGATGGAAAACAAGAGGCTGCTAGTGCCTATGGGAGAGATTATGAATATTGACACACTAGTAGTCGTCTTGATGAATTATGAGGAAGATGGAGTACCAGGGTATATGGAACTGGAAAATGCTTTAGAAGGAATGGGGTCGTATAACTTTAGACCAAAGAAGTTAGACCTTGACTTGAAGAATCGTGTAACCCCACCAGCAAAGCCATCAGTGTAGGAACCACCAGTTTTGGAACTTAAGGCATTACCTCCCCCCTCAAATATGCATTCTTGGGTGAAGAGGACACTTTCCCAGTGATTATTGCAGCTGACTTTTTTGCCAGCAAATCGAAGCTTTGGTCACAGTATTGAAAAAACATAAAAAGGCAATTGGATGGACCATAGCTGACATCATTGGAATCACTCCAGGTATATGTACTCACAAAACCCAGCTCGAGCCAAATTGCATACCAAGCATAGAGCATCAACGACGATTGAACCCACCGATGCAAGAAGTAGTGAAGAAGGAGATTATCAAGTGGCTAGACGCGGGTGTGGTTTACCCCATCACAGATAGTAAGTGGGTGAGTCTGGTACAGTGTGTGCCAAAGGAAGGCGGGATCACAATGGTGCCCAATGAGAAAAATGAGCTAATACCGATGAGACCAGTTACGGTGTCACGCCCCACCTTGGGAGGCATGACGGGCACCTGGTGCCCTACTGGAAACTGACTGAGCTGGCTGAGCCTAAGCACTTATGGTGCAGAGATGATACTAACTCTTAAATCAAGAAAACAATAGGCTATATCTTGTTTGTAAACATAGTCTCCGACCGACAAGGCCTTATAGCAATCTGTAAAAGGAAACAGCTAATCAGAAGCAAATAGTAATAGGGAATCCTATGCGGGCCGATAAGATCACCATGGAGTCTAGTTATGACTGAAAAGTAAATCCGATGCTAAACTAAGCTATGGCCGATAAGGCCGCTAACTGACAGCTAAACAAGGCCCCACACGGCCAACACATAAATTAAAACACATATGAGCCCCACACGACCATCTCAGCTAACCACAGGGAAATAGTCTGCAAGCCTCTAGGAGTAATATGATGGTCGGGACAGGGCCCCGACCTACCCATAAACTGTACAGTCAAAAGGAGTAAACCTTCTATCTACCGACTCTGGAGGAAGGGAGCCGACTGCTCTGTCAATCCTGGCTGAAAGCTAAGAGGGACCTGCTCCTCGTCTATCCGTACCTGCAGGCAAGTAATGCAGCGCCCAAGAAAGGGCGTCAGTACAATATGTACCGAATATGTAAGAAAATAATTGTAAATAACTGAAATAAAGAAATGAAACTGAGTACAACTGAAATGGAGGGATAAAGATCATACTTGAATAGTTGGAATTTCTACTTTATCAATAACTAAAGAAACTGAAAACCTTACCTGCCCCCATAAGACGGAAGGTACAACCAACACAAAATAACCCACTCGAGGTCCCCATAAGCCCTGGTGGGTACACTTTAATCTATATACCCTTAATAAGGTCATACTGTGTCATCTGATAACTATAGCCATCCTACCCGTCCCCTGGGTCTGTAATTGAGCTTGTTCGGCCCCTGAACTATAGTTGTGTCTGAGTTCGATGGACTCCTGCTGTCTGTACCCCCGGTACCGAACTCGACGGGGCGTGACGATATGACATAAGAGTAGTCCAGCCATGAAATGGACTGTATGAGGACCTTAGACCTCATCTTCTTCCCTCACGGACGGCATACCGCTCCTCGGAGCGACGTTATCTAGCCCCTCGCGGGCGTCGACACAGCTAGTAACCTTGGGGTTGGTTATGGAAGGCTATAAAGGGCATATTCAATCCCCAACTAAACATAAAATGCTGGTCTCAGCTAATAACAATAGCTAATCACAATTCATATGCTTCTGGCTCTCTTACTGGGATTTAAACTGAGCTACAATACTGAAGAAACTAACTTATCGAAGGAATACGCCTTAACATACCTGGATTGAGGATTGCTGCTTAACTGGCGAGTACCATATTTGTATTCAATAGCTTTCCTCAATTGAAATTGTATTACTGGGAAAATGAAACTAGTTTCAGTACTAAATTCGGCAAAAATGATAACTTTATATATAAATATTAACTATATCTCAACTCGATGAAACTCGGTTGAAAACACATAATTTCTCAAAAGTCCAGAAGAGAGAAATGCTTAATTGAAACCTGTGATCATATAGAAATTAGTTTGACGTAATTCTGACAACTTTGGCTCGGCAGGGTTACGATTTTCCGGGAGAATTTCGCAAAGCTAACTCCATAGTAATGCTCCCTGTGCCTTAAACTTCAATACCCGAAGTTAATTTGAATTCGAGAAGCGCTTTGTAGATTAATCAGAGGTAATTTAGTTGAAAATGGCGTTCTCCCCTTTTATGGCCGTATGTATATTGGAAAATAACATAAAATCAAAGGGAGGAGCTTATATATACTTGAGGCGGTGGGAAGGGGTCCATGCCACAGACCCCATCGCGGCAGTTTACGGGCGTTCCACGGAGCCCATCGCGGAGGGAGGGGGTCCGTGCCACGCCGCCCTTGTCACGGCCTGCACCGGCCTTCTCCTGTGCGATCTTGATTCCGCGCTCGTCCGACCTTTTTCCGGACCCTTTCTCGTATGTGTTACATTCTAAAACTCTTAACCAACATACGAATAAGCCGAATACTCGTTAGAAACTTATGGGGTGTAACATCCTGCCCCCTAGAAACATTCGCCCTCGAATGTTAACTTCAACTTACAGGAACCTTAACTCTTTTAATCTATTTATTCTTGGAAAAATTTCGGCAGAGTCTCCCCTGTAATATGGACTATTTGAAAAATCCTAAAATGAAGAAAAGTCCAACACAGGTACTTCACACAGTACTATAGCAACTATTTCACGACAAGGCTAGAGTCAACTACACCAGACATATATGACACAAATCATAGAACAACAACTGAATCACTAAAGGTACCTTAAATGCATGGTCTGAGCTAAGTTGGAACAAATGAGGATATCTGGATCTCATATCATCTTCGGCTTCCCAATTCATCTCTTCTTTATTTCTGTTCCTCCACAATACTTTAACAAAAGTGACATCTTTAGTTCTCAGCCTGCAAACCTGTCGATCCAATATAGCTACTGGAATCTCTTCATAAGCTAGTTCTTCAGTGACTTGGACATCCTCAACTGGCACAATTCGGGATGGATCCCCTATACACTTTCATAGCATCGACACATGAAAGACTGGGTGAACTGATTTTAATTCTGAAGGCAAATCTAACTCGTATGCCACCTGGCCTATTCTCCGGAGAATTTGATATGGTCCAATAAACCTCGGGCTAAGCTTTCCCTTTTTACCAAATCTCATCACGCCTTTCATGGGCGAAATTTTCAAGAACACCGAGTCACCTACATCAAACTCCAGGTTTATTCGCCGCATATCAACGTAGGATTTCTAGCGGCTTTAAGCTGTCAGTAGGCATTCTCTGATAAGCATCACCTTCTCTTTTGACTGATGGATAATATATGGCCCAATTAATCCCGATTCTCCTACCTCGAACCAACCAATCGGGGACCTTCACTTCCGCCCATATAAAGCTTCATAAGGCGCCATCTGAATCGCCGAATGGTAACTGTTGTTATAAGCAAATTCAATAAGGGGTAAATGTTCATCCCAGTTGCCTCCGAAGTCTAACACACACGCTCGTAACATATCATCAAGCATCTGAATTGTACGTTCTGCCTGCCCGTCTGTTTGAGGATGGAAGGTTGTACTCAGGTTAACCTGTGTCCCAGACCCTTCTGAAAGGATTGCCAAAATTTAGCTGTGAACTGCGCTCCTATTTCAGAAATAATTGATACCGGAACACCATGCACTCGAACTATCTCCCTGATATACAATTCAGCATAGTCCTCGGCTGAGAAGGTAGCCTGAATGGCAGAAAATGGGCCGACTTCGTCAACCTATCAACAATCACCCAAATAGAATCAAATTTACGCCTGGTGCGAGGTAACCCTATTACAAAATCCATATTAATTGCTTTCCATTTCCACATAGGCACTGTTATTTCCTGTGTCAATCCACCGTATTTTTGATGTTCGGCCTTCACCTGTTGGCAATTAGGACATTGTGCTACAAAGTCTGCTATCTCCCTTTTCATTCCCGGCCACCAATAAATTTATTTTATATCATGATACATCTTTTTTGAACCTGGATGGAGAGAGTAACGGGAATAATGTACCTCTCCCATAATCTTCTGGCAAAGTCTTGCCACATCAGGCACACAAAGGCGGCCCTATACCTTAAAACTCCGTCCTCAGTTACCTCAAAATCTGCTATTTCCCTTCGCTGAGCCTTATCTCTAAGCTGAACTAGGTTAGGGTCTTTGTAATGCCGTTCTTTCACTTCCACAACCAATGATGATACTGTCGTATTCTGAATTACTGCTCCGCTGTCTCCTGAGTCTACTATACGGACGGCCAAGCTGGCTAACTGATACAATTCTAGGGCCAGTTCCCGCTGTTCAGGCTTCAGGTATATTAAACTCCCCATGGATTTACATCTGAGGGCATCTGCTACAACATTAGCTTTTCCTGAATGATATAAAATATTCACATCAGTCTTTCAATAATTCTAACTAGCGGCGCTGCCGCAAATTCAACTCTTTCTGTGGGAAAATATACTGGAGACTCTTATGATTAGTGAAAACATCTACGTGGACACCATATAGATAGTGCCTCCATATTTTCAAGGCGTGAATTACTGCCGCTAATTCCAGATCGTGGGTGGGGTAATTCTTTTCATGTTTCCTCAGTTGTCTTGAAGCGTAGGTAATTACCTTATCATGCTGCATCAGAACACATCCTAATCCAACACCCAAAGCATCGCAATACACTGCATAGTCCTCTGTCCCATCTGGCAAAGCTAATATTGGTGTTGATGTCAACTTGCTTTTCAACTCCTGAAAACTCTGTTCACATGCCTCAGTCCAGTGAAATTTGGCTGCTTTCTGAGTTAACTTAGTCAAAGGTGCTGATAATGTGAAAAACCCCTTTACAAATCTTCTGTAATATCGGCTAACCCCAAAAAACTACGTACCTCATTCAGAGTTGTCGGTCTAGGCCAGGTCTTTACAACCTTGATCTTTTGCGAGTCCACCTGGATACCAGCTTCTGAAACAACGTGTCACAGAAAGGCTACTGAATTCAGCCAAAACTCACATTTAGGAAATTTTGCATTTAGCTGACAATTTCTGAGAATCTGGAGTACTGTTCACATGTGATCTCGGTGTTATGCTTCTGAGCGGGAATATACCAGAATATCATCAATAAATAATATCACAAACAGGTCTAGGTACGGCCTGAAGATGCTGTTCATCAAGTCCATGAACACTGCTGGAGCATTCGTCAATCCAAAGGACATAACTAGGAATTCAAAGTGGCCATACCTGGTCCTGAAAGCGGTTTTTGGAATATCTCTCTCCCGAACTCAAACCTGATGATACCTAGATCTTAAGTCAATTTTTGAGAAGCACTTTGCCCCCTGTAACTGGTCAAACAAGTCATCTATTCTGGGAAGCGGGTACTTATTCTTGATAGTGACTCTATTCAGCTGCTGGTAGTCTATACACATACGAAGGGAGCCATCCTTATTCCTCGCAAACAGAACTGGTGCTCCCCGCGGTGAAGTACTCGGCCTGAAGAAGCCCTTATCTAATAGATCTTTCAACTGTTCCTTTAATTCTCTAAGCTCAGCGGGAGCCATTCGGTACGGAGGAATAGATATAGGCTGAGTACCTGGTAATAAGTCAATTGAAAAATCGATCTCCTGTTCTGGGGGAATACCAGGAAGTTCCGACTCTTCAATCCGACTCTTCAATCTCTTCCAAATTTCATTTCATGACAATGATGGAGGTGGCAGATCATTTTCAATCTTATTCTTTCAAAAATAATATTTCATTCTTCTAAACTTGTGATCCATTGGCAAGAACCGATCGTGACATTCAAATCATGAAATTTTTACGGTCATGTTTTAATGTGAATGCTTTACTATTATCCATGCAATACGGGCAAACTAATTTTCCAGCAGTCATCCAACTAGACAACATCCCATATGCAAGAAAATCATTTATTGGTCCACATTAAATAAGGACACAAAAGAAAATTCTGCTTAGTTGATATGTCATAAGTCACTACACCTTCAGACCACAATTGTTTTAACTTTTTTATTAAAGATTGCAGATAAACATCAATCAAACTTTTTGGATTAAGGGGACTTGGGAAAATACAACTTAGAAATATATAGGAACTTATCATACACATTTCAGGTGGAAGATTATACAAAGTAATGAATACAGGCTAGCATGAGTAGGGTGCAGCCGAAGAGAGTATGGTGTGAAACCATCTGCACGCAAGCTTAATCTAATATTTCTTGGATCACTATCAAAATAAGGATAAGTTCTATCAAAATGTTTCCAAGCTTCTCCATCTGATGGATGAGACATAACACTAGGAGCCCTTCTATTCTCACGGTGCCATCTCATATGAGGAGTAGAATTCATCGACGCATACAACCTCTGTAACTGAGGTATAAGAGGTAAATAATTCATTGCCTTAACTGGAACCATCTTCCAACCAGGAGTCCGCTTAAAATGAGCATGTCCACAAAACTTATAAGTTTCTAGATCACCATCATTCTTATAAAATAACATTCAACTATTTTCACAATAATGAATTTTATCATACGACAATCCTAACTTAAAAATCAATTTCTTTTCCTGATAGAAATTCTTAGGTATGGTCAACTTAGGGTTAACTAGTTCCCCCAAAAGACCAACCATAGAGTCCATAGCAGCTTGAGAAACACTTCAATCTAATTTGATATTGATTAGTCTAACTGCAACGGACAACTTAAAATGCGGACTCCCTACACATAATGGATGACTAGCCTCTTCTAGTTGTTGGTAGAAGCACATTGCTTCTTAATTGGGAGTTTCTTCGAAATACTGTTTGGGTCCATCCTATATTGTATCTTGAACACATCATTGACCATTTCATGCGCTCTATCATGTTGAACACTACTTTGATCATAGTAGATCTACTACATTCACCCACTGTCAAATTATAAAATATATCATTCTCTCTATCAGTCTCACCATGATCAGTCCATATAAAATATCTAGGCTTATTCAACAAATTCATCTCTCATGCCCCCATGATTTGCATTAGTTCTATCATATATCCACAAACCATGATAT